>JAVQJS010107327.1:0-31258 GCA_036024795.1 Galaxias rostratus | reverse complement strand
ACACACACACACACACACACACACACACACACACACACACACACACACACACACACACACACACACACACACACACACACACACACACACACACACACACACACACACACACACACCTTGGGGCTGCACAAATAAGCTCCATCCAAGATATACAAAACATACCCGTCTAAATAAAGAGCTCCGCTGGTTTTGTTATTCGATCAGAGACATACGGAGGCCAACGCAGACAAGCTCTGGCAGCCAGTCTGTGTTCCTGCCCACAGCTTCTTCTTCTTCTAGCACACCAGGGCAGACTGACTAAAATAGGCTGCGGCGATTCATCCGCTGTGTGAGGCGCCGCTGAAACGTTTCAAAGCTGGCCGTTAGGGTTGGTCAGGCTGTTAACTTACCCACAGTGTATATGCTGGCGTCGGTTAGCTTGTTGATGGTGGCCTCCTGATAGACTCCATCCTGGTTCTCCACCTCCACCACAGCTCCCACCTGCAGGCCACAAGGTCACCACTCTCCCATCACAACACTGTCCTACTAGTAAGCTGTGCAGATTTAATGTCGATAGAAATTAATTTTTTACCCCTATATCGATATTACATTTTGCATTTTTTTTATTATTTTTTTTTAAATACGAGTCTGATTTTTTCACAGTTCTGGCACATTATTTGAACGACGTGTTTGGTACAAGTAGGCTAAAGTGCCACCATGTTGCCTGACGCTAATTGAAGAATATAAATATCTAATCTAGTTTAGCCTACGACACCGTTGTAGACAGACCCCTCCAGGCATACCTTTAGTGGTCCTTTGATGATGTCGTCATGGACCTCTGCCGTGGACAGATCTGGTTTAAAGGTCACCTGAGGAAGCAAGGAGGGTGGGGGATCGGTTAACAACCAGAGTAAACAAACAATTACCCAAAGGCCAGGCCAGGAAACACTACATGATCCCTCCACATAACGTGTGGGTGTGCGTTTGTGTGTTCGGACCTACCCCCAGGCCCCAGTTCTGACAGACAGACTAGACTCAAAGCTGGAACATGATGCCAGGAGGGCAGGGGTATAGCTCTCACCATTGCTCATCTTAATTAATACGTTCACCATATTACAGCCTACTACAGTTCCGTAAAGGCTTAGAATCTCAAACAAGCCGGTTGTTTTATGTGGTTACGATAATAGCGCAGCACTGCAGCACCCTCCCTCCTGCTTACACGCCCTCCCCCAAGCCCCCGTGTGAGGCGGATCATAATCTGATCAGGGCCTGGTAATCTTGCATCTGCACGGCCGTCTTGAAACTCACACCCTACCGTACAGAGAGCGAGCGAGCGAGAGAAGGGGGGAGAGAAAGTCTTCCATCCTGAGGCAGCCTTGCCTCTCAAAAGAGAGAGACCATAACACTCCTGTTACATTAACTGCATGGGACGGCGGAGGAATCCCAAGCTCTCCCAGGGACTGGCACTAAGCCTTTTCCCCCTGTAACCCCTTTGGCATAATAACGGTTTCTTTCTTGACACACACACACGTTTCCATTAGAGGATCATCATCCCCCCCCCCCCTCTCCAATCCACCCTGCTGTCACCTCGGCCAGCTCTAGCTGACAGGGAGAACTATCCTTTGATTTAAACGGGGGCCAATGTCAAACTAACGGAGGGTCTCCAGACGTTTCGCTAGACGCCGGAACATGGAAAACAGTCACGTGATGGATGGATGGAATGTGATTCCACGGAGCGGGCAGGTCGAAAGGTGAGGGGCTCGACCGGAGTCGACTGTCAATCAAGTTGCGCCGGACGACCTTAGGCTGTGTGTTTACCACACGGAAATCATCGAACATCAGGGGGAGGTGTGGTCAGTGGCCTTGATCACGCTACCGGGCTCTACAGCTATTCATGATCTGACACACACACACACACACACACACACACACAAACACAAAATAACAAACAGGCATTGAACTGACTCGCTTTCATCTCGTCTTGGTCACTTCAAAAACAGTGGTGTCATGTGCCGTCGACCCTTTTGTTGGGCCCACAGATGAACAAAGATTAATGGACCGGGGATCTCAAGTGGAATTCATTAGCAGACCCAAATATTCAAATTCACTGCAGCCGAAGCAGCAAGAAGTTGCTTTAATAATACATGTATGAAACACAAGACATGCTTATCATGCTATCCTTCCGATAAAAGCTGGTTTAGAATGGGGTTTAACAGTTGCAAAATGATGAACCCGTACAATTTTCCATCCAATCTTTCCGCACAGCCACAAGATAGTCAGGCGGAAAATACATGAGAGTTTGAAGCATTACAGCCCTGATCGTTGTCGTTTTTTTGGAACAAAATAAACAATGGGCTGGACGAAAACAAGCAAGAATGAGATCATCACAGAAGCCCTGCTTGCCACCATTGTGAAGAAAATGTTACATAGTGTGGGACCTGTGGCGCTGAACCACTGGCATTATAAAATCCTGAACCCCCTCCTGTCACTTCCTCCTGCCAGATCCGCACCACTACGAATTAAAACTTGGCCATTTTTTGCACCGCCTATGTGGCAAGGTCCTCGCTAGCAGACTAAAGAACAAAACGCAGTGCCTCGTAGCAAGGCTCGCAAAGCCAGACAGAGCCCGGGGGACGGCCCCGCTCACTTCCACACAGAGACGGTGGAGTGGGGAGAAGAGACTGTAGAGTAATCCAGCAGAAAACAGAGCTAATAGACTCGCCATCTCCCCTCCCCTCTCCACATTGAAGCCATGATAGACTGGACGAGTGGAGTAGGTGCCTAGAGTAACTCCAGCCCTCTAACTCGCCCTGATGTTCCGCTTATTAGCTTTTATTCACTTGGGGTGGGGGTGGAGGGGGGCACTTAACAAGCAAACAACACCAAATGTTTAGGTCTTTTAAAACAGCCCCTCCTTCCCTTAAACAATGAGCGTTATTACAGTTCTAATGGGTAGAAAAAGACCGACTCACCTTGGCCTTGACCAGCCGCTTGGCCGTCTTGATCTTGGCCTCGCAGAAAGCCCCTCGGTACTTGGCACTCACATCCGTCCCCACCGTCAGATAGGGGGGCTCCTCTAGAGTCTGGGTGCGGGGTAGGGAGGAGAGGAGGGATTTCCATTCAATTAAGTCAGCAACATCAACTGCGGTCAAACAAAGAGCTAGGCGTGAGATGAGCCTGTTTGTGGGAACGCCGCGAGGCTTAAGAGGTACAGGTTTACTCTCTGCTAATCAAGAAAATAAATTCACATTATGGACCCCCCCCCCCCCCCCAAAAGAAAACCTCTGTTAGATTGATTCATCTGCACAGAGTATAAGGAAACCAGCCTCGGAGGTGTAAAGAACACAGCCACTTCACAGGGGGGCTATCAACGAGTACACGGGACGGACACTGTTCAGATTCAGAGCTGCATTCTGCGCCGTGATATAGGACGTTTGTTAGTTCACTTTTCCTCAAGGACACAGAGATAAAAAAAACAGACAAAATGAAAAGACTTATTCTTTCTTTGGCACAATACTAAATGCCAG
The DNA here is from genome assembly GCA_036024795.1 of Galaxias rostratus. Lineage (NCBI taxonomy): Eukaryota > Metazoa > Chordata > Actinopteri > Galaxiiformes > Galaxiidae > Galaxias > Galaxias rostratus. The sequence continues at coordinate 27,752 of JAVQJS010107327.1, read as the reverse complement.
CCTTGTGCACCCGAGAGCGGCATTCACAGACTTTTTCCACACACACATACAGCAGACAACAGCCTACATTACAGCTGTAATCTATATTTAGACAGGAAAATCCAGACTTGGGGGGGTCGTCCTACTCGGATGAGTTGCTGCACTACAGAAAAAAACACAACGGCACTGGCCAGTCATCATTACAGACATGTCAGGTCGCCCAAAGCCATAACGAACCCAGCAGGGATCACCAACCACGCAGCGGAGAGGCTGTGCCAGGCCAATGTGCCTATCCAGCAGTGTCAAAAACAGAAGTGTTTGGTCATTGCTGTTTCAAATGTCAAGAAAGCCACATGATTCGACCCAGGCTATTTTGCATAGCCAACAGAGTCTGAGGGAAACGCGCAATAGATCAGCTAGACACCTGTCCGCTGGGTTCCTACCTGACATGATGCTGTACAGAATGTGTGGTGAAACTCTGGGACAAGAAATAGCGAACTGTTCTCTTTTGCACGGCGCGGCAACCTAGCAAGGGCCAGACCAAAGAGGTTCCTTCACATGATCTAAAGATGGTGTAACAAGAAAAGAAAGAAAAAAAAACAGTAGAAAGCATATCTGTCTCACTATGTCTTTGCAACCAGAACTTTTACATTGACATTGTGGGACACATTCATGCTGGCTGGTACCTGAAAGAACAGTACAGAGGAATGAATTCACTGACAACCGAGGACCAGGCAGAGCAGCTGTGCTCAAGCCTAGTAACAGTTTCATCCAGACACCGAGGAGTACTTACCTGCTACACGCTCACAAACCGAGCCTCACAAAAAGACAAGCCATGGCAGAGAATGGCACAGATGTTCATTACCATCACACCAGCCAACCTTGAAAACCTCAGACAAACGCACACGAAAGGCGTGACACCTGTCGGGGCCATATCCCTGCACTTGGAAACAGCGCTGAGCCCTACAGACACAGAACAAGCCTGAACACTCATGTAGAATATATTTCAAACACTAGTGTCTCAGGGCTGTTTGCCTGTGCATAGGCGGCGGCTGCAGCAGCAAAGAGGTCCCCTTAGACCGGTTTTAAATCTACTCATGCACAACAGCCAATTAGCCTGCCACATAGATTAGCTTCTAGAGCGGCTACAATGGCCAGTGTCTCCATACGACGGAACATAATCCTACTTCCGGATCCACCGTCCGGATTTCAAGATCTCGCACACAACGCTAAAATCCGAGTTTAAGAACCAGCCGCTTTGGAAGCAAACATCTCAATATTTCATTTTTTATTTAAAGTTAGCGCTCAAACATCTTCGCGGGACAAAGCACACGCTTATTCTAAGAAATATAAACACAACTGCATGCATGCAGCAAGAGGAACCCTTTCACCATGATGTGTGATGTCATAGCTACTTGCTCAATATGTATGAGTTAATCTCCAAACATTGTCAGGCAGCTTAAGATCTAAATTGTTTTCTAAAACAGTTTGACACCAAGTAGTTCATTCTTTCAGAATTAGGGGCTTTAGCAATAATTAATGTCTCAAAAGTACCTTTTTTATTTCACTGCTCCTAACCCAAATCAATGATCAATATTATATACAATATGCTATAATATTATAACAACATAAGAATTAGATGAAGTAGCACAGCAAAACACATGAAATCACTTGGCATTGTATGCAGTGTTACTGTAAATGTTTCTGTTACTTTATTGTCTACTTCCATTTTAACCATCAGGGAAAGTCAGCAAGGCTCACTCCGAGGAACCAAAAGCAGATTCTCATGTTTTAGCCATACAAGTAGCACAAAGGCATGCATCTAGAGAGCAGTGACTGTGCCTATTTGCAGAATGGGAATTGACGTTGACCATGTCACATGATTGTCTTGACCTGACAACACTCAACGCACTGATAGGGCAGATCAAACATGAGGAGTTTTGGAAGAAAAAGGCAAGAAAAAAAACTGAGAAAATAATATACAGTTGCAAAGTAACATGCTCTAAAAGGATGAAATGAACCACTGACACATTTGTTACATTATGTTATGATTAAAAACATTATATTGTGTATAGAGATCAAACGCAAAGAGAAAAGTTACAAAGGGGGAAACACTTCCCCCCACACCAACCACAAGCCAACAAATCGAACTATAAATATAGCTTTGAATCAACTCTTTGTCCAAAGCAGTCACTTTCATACCAGCTACTGGTGCTTTGGCATGAGTTGTCATCATGAAAGGAAGGGTTAGCTTTAAAGATATACAACACTACAGAACAATAACTGACTGACTATAAGTTTTAAGTTTAATTGATAATGTTGTGATAAGGCATAAAACAAATACCCACCACAAGTTTGCCATAGCACTTAATTTTAAGTTAGTTAAGTTAGTTTCACTTAAATCTTATGAACAAAGAGGCCATTTTTTGTTCAATATTCAAAATACTTGACTCAGGGTACATGCTTAAAAATGGTTAAAGATGTGCTGTGGCACCATATGACTATAAAACATCTATCTGTACAATGATTTGTTACAATGTTATGTTTGAAGTCAATCATAAGAGTAATTTTTAAGTTAAAATAGTAAAGACCCATGTATCATCTCAAAATAGTTTGTTGGTTTACAAGCACCCAAACGCATGTTGATCACAATGTAATGACAATTTTTTTTATACAATTGTTTCTCAAAATAACTCTGAAAATTGACGAAAACCCAGCAAATCAAAGGGAAGTTCAGCACACTTACAACCACTCAACTCCCTGTCATTAGACAATGCCTTGACCAATACTCTGAGCAAGCAAGTGTCCGTCTAAGGGCCATTTCCTTCTCATTTTGAATGCTTGTACATGCCTATTAAAGGCAACATAAAATGTCTATATGTAATCCATGTAAGGTAAGGGTAGAATCTCGTCTTTATAACCATCTATGTTGATTCACAGTCGCTGAACTGTGAAAAAAATGTATCACCTCTTTAGATAGAGCTAACAAGCTGCAGTTACGAGAAAACAGAGAGAACCATATGTCTGCTTATATCCTTGTTCCTATCAGATTGTCAAAGTCTCCGATTCCACAGCCTTTTTTTAATTGTTTACGTATATGTATTTTTTTGTAGAGCAAGGAACATAAGACTGCACTAAATTGGTTGGTATGTTAGCTTTGATTTTGTCTCGCTAGCAATTACAAATATGTTGACCAGGGCTCCAGACTGCCCCCAATTTGGTGGAAGGCACTAGCAGCAATCTGTCCACTGCTACTTGATTTTTTGTAGTGTTTTTTCTTTTTATTACTATTATTAAATTCCTAACTTCATATTTCAGGCAAACCGTTGTCTGATTTTGTTGTATTATTAGTTATCCTCATTTGAACTCTCCCTGAGGTATAATTAGGCTATTTTGAAGCACCAATATCACTGCATCAAAATAAATTGTATGTTGATTGCATATTTAAAAAACTGGTACCTGTTTTTGTGCTAATGCAACTTACTGAAAAACTTAAGTGTCATCACTGCCACCAAGAGTGCAAATACAGTAGCTGGGTTGACCCCCCTAATAAAAGTGTTACAACAATTCCATGTTACAACTGTTCTATAACTCTTATAAATATCGTTCCCACAACACAACAAATTAGCACACCTTAAGAAATTACAAGGCATTCACTTTCAAACAATGCACATGCATATGAAACGTATTTAGTTGTTGCTTAATGCAATTGCTTTAACATAAGTATGTATTTTTTAGAAGAACAGTTAAAAAATGAGCCCTATTGCTAAGAAGTTAAAGACTGGTTAATAACCAAATAGACAAAGCTTTAATAGACTGAGCTTTATTTTTGATCCACCCAAAAACATTGAGTTTGCATTTCTTGATGACATTAAGTTTTTAAGTTCCCTTTGCAAAAGAAGTAACAACTTTCACTAAAACATAGGACAAATATAAACCCATTTGTCCAAAGTTGTATTAAAGATGAACCTACCTTCATCCCTGTTTGAGTCCTTCTTGGTCCTTGTGTGTGACCAGTACAATAAATCTGTGAAAAAATATAAATGGAGAATAGTTTTTTTAATATCATCAACGTTTGAAATTGCAGAACGGAACATACACACTCATTAAAATATGTTTTGTTCAAGTTTCATTTTATAAGGAGATGACATCTTTATACGGTTCTTCCAAGTGATTAGGTTCTATTTCATTCATTCGGTTGCATTTTGTTTAGGTTATTTTGCGAAGCAGGCTATCTACTCCAACCCCCACTTTATACAAAATAAATGTATTACATCGTAAGAGGGTGATCTGGAGAAGTTTAAAGCCGTTTATGTAATTCGACGTGCAACAAGGTGCTTGCGTGTGTTCATGGCAACCTCGGGGAGCATGGTACTATGCCCAAGCAAGCACTAAAACGCTTACTAAATAGGTTGAAAATGATGACCGGATGATTAATCTTAATGACACTGATCAACTAGCAACTACAGTAGCTCGATTCCGTCGAAGCACGGTTAGCGTGCATTCTACTGCACAGTGACTGCGCTGGCTACAGCAATGGATGACGCCATTTCTGTAGCTGACAGTCTGTAGCAGCAGAACAAGTGACCGTCAACGAAAATGATAGGAAAGACCATCGGCAACATAATTTCACCTTTGCTTTTCAAAAACATCCCTTCTTTAGACACAACAAGTCCTTAAAATTTAGACAGCAATTTTTCGACCCTGATCTTTTTCCTGATTCGCTGTCCCGGGTGTCTCAGCATTACATTGCTCTGTGGTTCGGTCGACAGAAAATAGCTGTATGGCCGGACTAGACCGATCTAACCAGACCGTTCAAGGGAAAGAACACGGACCAAATACGAGCGATCACAAGAGAATAGTTAGTTTGAAGGCAAATAATTGCAATCCAGTAAAGTCGTTTTTAGAACATGTTCTTTTTCAGTAAGACTTGACTGCCAAGTTCATTAGTGTCTACGACTACGACAAAGAAAACGACCACTGTTTCGCAAAAAGGTCAAGCATAAGGACTTCGCACTTCACACACAGTAAAAACCATTTATAAAGAGACTTACATTTGGTCATACACCATTTTGAATACCTAATAAAATTATGTGGAAGTAGCACTTATGGGTATAACTAAATTTTACCATGTGGCGAGCTTGTGGAGTCTAGAAATTATTGAAGCGTTAGCGACTTCGATGGCTGTAGTACAATGTCACCCACAACAGATGATACATTTGCTTTAGCTACCAGTCCGTGACTTAATAATATCCTACAACCAGCAAACTGCCCTCACATCTCGACGCACATAGTTGATTGTCCTAATTTCCCCTTGTCTTGTGAAATGCGGGTCTGCGGTTGAGATGGTTTGCCATAAAACACCTTCAATATTCCCCACGCGAAGACAGCCTTTTCGTTTGATTTACATTTAATATATTATCTTACATCGAAGGCACAGACAGTCTAACATGTGGGTAGCAAATGTGAATGCAGCAAAATCAGACATGGACTCAAGCAAAACAACTAACGCTGAAATGTTTCAGAACTACGAGCCACTTTACACACTAATGATGATGATACAATGTAACAGCGAGCTCTCTATGGGCATAGAATGGGGAACAGGCTGGGACAAAAAAACAAACACTACAACATTTTCTTCTGTTTCACGATAGCAACTGTAAACCTGAGATCGAAAAGCTCGCCAAAGGTATAGAAAATACTTTAGCCCTACATTTCGTTCGACTTATTCACGACAGTGTAACCCAAAAAAAAAACAGACAGTGCTCGTCGCCGTTTCGAGAATTCCACCGTACAGCACACAACAAGACAAGAGAACACAACACAGTCGTTTAGTCGATTCAATTGCTGTGCTGACTGCTGGCAAATGCCATCTATCAAGCAAGTCACTGGTTAACAAACTCAAGTACTAACCCGTATCCTTGAACTACGTTCTAACTTTAGTAACCAGAAAACGTTGATCCATGTCCGATTCTCACAAATGGTAAACATTCGATTCATTCTATAATCAGTATTTTGAGCAGCTTTTCAGATACACCCCCACCCCCTCCTCCTTCTCACTCAGCAGCAGGATTGTTATCAAGCTGAAAACAGTTCAGTCTTACCTATGTTGTCAAGTTGAGAAACTATTTTGTATTTCGACGAAAGTGTGTTATCAATCCATAGGATCATTGATGTATATGGTTAATATATCAAGTTTGAGCGTCGTCAGTTGCCTCCAGCAGATGCTGACTGTGAATCATGGAAAAGTCGTTACACAGCACCGCTGCGCCTCGTCGGTGCTGGCTAGCCAGTTCTTTCTCTGATGTCTCTCCGCCTTCTGAAAAATGATTGACGGATACACCAAACCACCCACATTCATTGATACGTTTTCTCATTGGATAACAGAATAGTATTACCGCCCCTGACGCTAACACTTAGCCATGACTAAGCCGTCTGGGAAATGTATTTCGATTTCGATCATGAAACAGGAACACAACCTTAGTTTGAAAAAAATATAAACTACAGGTCCCATAGGACCGGTACCGGTAAACAACTAAGAAATAAGACCTAGCCTTGATATGTCTACTTGGGTCAGCCGTTTAGGCGGAGTTTCCCAAAGCAATGTAACGCAAAAGTTATCCCCCCGATACATAGAGCTAACCCGGGTAGTATATCATGGACATCTAATCATGCATGCCCCACCTATTTGGCGCTTGCCCTGTGAAGAAGTCATGGCGTAGTTAGCTAGCACTACTTGAAACCTCCTGATCAAATCTCTGGAGCACATTATCTCGGGTGCGTCTTTCGGGAAGTAAGATGGCTGTTAATCACTATCTGTGGTCTTGACAATGATTATGCTCTATCGGGCGTCATGGTCACATATCGTGTGTTTTATCAAGTTTATCAAGTGCCAATTTATAGGGTTTTACATTGTAGCAATTCTATAAAAACGCGTAGATATTTGCTTGTTAGCAAATGTTAGCTAGTAGCTAACGCTAGCAAAAAGGGGAAGTGTCTGAATCGCTCACGGTGGGTGGAGCCATGAAAAGTTGCGCCACCGTTGTTCTACTCTGAAGTGGACTTGGACGTTAAACCACAGATGTAACGTTATGCACAATTTTCAGTGTTTGCTGTACATCAGCTCATATTCCTACAAAGACCATTCATTAAGCTAATTTTGTATCTGTCAGAGTTGAATGCAATGGATGGAGATAGGGAATCAGTATCTGAGCGAATTCTTTTGGAACCTTACAAGTATCTTTTGCAATTACCAGGTAAGTCCATTTTGTGTCCAAACAAAAATAAAATTTCACTGAGTGAATCTAAGTAAATACATTTGTATAATCTCTACCTTTCAACTTCGTGCCTTTATCACCAATAATCACCAAATGGGCTGTTGGTTGTCTTAAGTTCTCACAGCTGGTTTATCTTTTCTTGACTGTCTACCCATCCTCTTCCTTTCTAGGAAAACAAGTTCGTACAAAACTGTCCCAAGCATTTAACCACTGGCTCAATGTTCCTGAGGACAAACTTCAGGTAACAATCAGTGCATTTTAATTGCTTTCAACATTCTGAGAACCTTTTTAGTTCCTGGCCGGCAAATTGATGCACGTGCCAATATATTTCAATATAGTTCGCATTTTACACGTAATTGACTTATGTAGAATATGCACCCATACTTTACATGTCTCTATCTAAAGTCTTTGGTTTTTCATTAATATATGATTGATTCTGTTGATTTGTTGATGCAAATAGAATACGTTTTTTTTTTTACTTGTCAACTGTTTAGTTCAGGTCATATGGATTTTATGACAACAAAGTTCGAACACTAGGGACTGAAAGCATTAGACTTTTACTTACTCCTTTTAATTTACACACCTATAAGAATTGTAATGGCTGCTGTCCTGGTTCTGAAGACAATGGATATGTGAAATTCTGATGTGTTAAAATCAGAGAACTTGGCAAAAGGTCAAGTGCAATTATGCCCTGCTTGTCATTTCATCTGCTATCATGAAACAGCTGTAGTACCTTGTAGCCAGGTATTTAAGGCTCACCTATTCAGAATCAGAAACAGAATTCTTTTATTTTTCTCACAACGGAGAAGGTACCTTCATTTGTACAAATAACACTATGTAGGAAACCAAAAATAAATGCATTAACTAGAAGGAAACAAAGCAGGAATCTTTCAACTGCTAAACTGTAGCGTAACCATTATATCACAATGCTGGCACATGAAGATCCTGAAAACAACAATTTGACCTGCATTGTTAACAGCTTAATAGAAATAGTGCATTTCATTATGTTGTTTCGTGGCCCACAGCAGCAGACAAAGTGGTTAGAAATTGTTATTGTTGCATGTTAGGTGATGTGTTTGAAAATTAGCTACATAGGTTTTGGATGGTCACTGTTTCTACTTGGAATGATAAGCAGAAAAGTACAGTTTATAACTGAAGGTTTTCATGGCTTAACATGACATGAGTGAGAAACATCTTTATTAATTGACCGTGGTATCAAAAGGCAGACACAATTATACGCTATTTCCGTTGACAAGAATAACATCATAACTAACAGCTTTTTTACACTGGTATCACTGGGTGTTGGAGGTGAGAAGTTTCTTGCTCTAAATTGACATAAAACGCAGTGTATTGCAATGTGGCGATATCAAGTTTTTTTTTGACTTGCAGCCATGAGCTTAGTTTAGGCTTGGATGAGGACAGCAGCTCTTTGCTGGCCCACAGCGTATCTCGTGAGACCGTCTGACCCTTGAATGACATATACATATGTCTAGGCGCCTCGGAACGCCCCCTTTGCCACAGACATTTTCATGTGACTTGTCCTCGTGCCCCAGCCTATACACAACACTGGTATAGAAAGTCAGAGGCTGAAAATTGTACAAACCACCAGAATGGTGAGCATTGCAGCTGAGTAAATGTATTATGTTGCAGTGAGGTTTTTTTTTATACGAGAAGTGTTTCAGAAAAAATATTAGGATTAGTACTACTCACCATCACAACCATATATATTACGACATATATATATATATATATATATATATATATATATATATTACGATTGTCAAAATCAACTTTTGGTTCGGGCAATACCAGTAAGATTTGTTATCCCTTTTTCTCTCTCAACCCTTCTCCTTCTGAGAGCACAATCAATACTAATAGAATTTGGTACTCAACCCATCAGTGCATAGTGGATTCTCTCCGAGTGCCTGGGAAATTGAGTTTCTTGCTGCTTAGTAGAAGCAGTATACCGAGAGGGATAGAGAAAGAGAATATCATGCGAGTCCAGATGGCCACAATACACATGATACAATTCCTGTCTTTTCCTTATAAGCTATATGCAGTTATATGTGGGCTGCTGCAGACAAACACTTGTGTTTTTATTCTGAGAATGACAAACATCCCTGGCTCCTCATTCCGTTTGTATGCACGGAAGTAAAAACCAAGAGAAAGCTTTTTTTTTCTTCTATTATGCCTAATGTTTACTAAGACAGGCTTTTTCATTTCCTGCTGTTTGTTTATACTGTCTGACACACCGGCTTCTGGATTTCCCCCTTGCTAATTCTCCACGAGAGTTGAGCTTGTGACCCGCTATTTAAGTTAAAGCGTTAGCATCTTTGGTGCTTTAACAGCGTTCGTTTGTCAGATTATAAAGATTTGCTTGCTCATCAGTGGTTCATCTTTGGGCAGCATCTTAAGTGATGAGCTTGTCTGAGCAGATGAGATGAACAGCGTGTTTCTCAACAGGTCGCTCCTTGTACGTAATCTTTTATTAATCCCGACCACAGACAGAAATTCCGATTCTGTAAATCTCTAAGATGGTAATTACTCCAGTGAACAGGCATGCTTTTTTCCTTAATTTGTTTGCCCAGATGTCACTGCATCCCTTTCATGGTGATAAAGTAAATGCATATATCGTTTTAGAATTGCACGGCTCAATTGGGTAAAGGAACTGTCTATATAAATCAATTATCCGTCTCTGTTCCCGTTAACCGCTCAGAAAGCAAGGAGGTCCTTTGGACCAAAGTCTGTGCTGCAGTAGGCTTCCTTTTGTGAGAAACGTGGCATGGTCGCCGCACACAGTATTGCTTGTCTTGTTATGACAGTGTGGCTCGAAGTGCTCGGCAGCAGTGCGATTCCACCACTCTACTGTCTCAAATCAAACAGCCCATTCCCTCTCCCTCCCTCTCACTCTTTCACTATCTCTCTCTCTCTCCCCTCTCTCTCTCTCTCTCTCTCTCTCTCTCTCTCTCTCTCTCTCTCTCTCTCTCTCCTTTTTTATCTCTCTCTCTCCCTCTCTCTCTTTTCCTTTGCTGCAGGATCATGGTTTATTTGACTGTAAACTCTCGCTGAACCCATCAGGCAGCCTGGGCGCGCTCGCGGCCCGTCGTTAACAAGCGACTTCCAGGCAGGGGCTGCCGGCCACGCAAACCACACCGGAGCCCAGCAAAGATGACAGATGCGTGATCCGCCCTCATTCTTTTGGGGGTTTACATTATCTTACGAAAGGCACATCCGGCCCTGTCTCTGGGTACTGCAGGTCGAGTAGTGTTCAGGCGGAGGTTAGGGCACTCTCGATGTTTCGACGGCTGCTGCCAGTCTACTGATTGGTTCATCAGCCTGACTTGACCTCACCGCCAGTTAGGAGTTCTGTCTGTCACGGCACAGAACGGCACGAAGCTTTCCTGCTGACCGTGTGTGCCGAGGCGGCAGGGAAACGGTCTCCAGATCAGTGCTGCTGCCTCCTCGGCTATTGTTAACGCGAGACATCTTGTTAGTACCAAGCCCTGGAACTCTGACCCTGTACTTCATGGTAGGTGCTCGAAGGGCACTCCTCCTCCCATGCCCCCAGAGGACAGTTTGTACTGTAAGTAGAGACGATCGACAGTCACTGGTGTCATAGTTCTGCGGCTTCTGGTATAACGTGTTATCAGAGGCCTGGTTAACCTGTGCATCTGATGCGGATGTTTTGAAATTTCCAGATCAATATGTTGACTGCGCTGCTTTGTTTTTGGAAGGCTCTTTGCAATTGTAATGGTTCACAATTTGAATGTGTGGTGAATGGACCCCCGTCAGCAACCTCCATCGATAATCAGTTATTGCAAGTCTGGCTGTTTTTCTACTTTTATTGCTACCTCAGAGTTATGCAGTGACTCTCTGCGTTAAAAAAAAACAAAAAAACATCAAAATGTTAATGTTAAATTTCTCTCAATTGTGTTTGAGCTCGGAATTTAAATTATAATTCTTAAAAGGTAGCAACCTGCCAGTAATGGATGTCATCTAATTGTAATGCAAGACTTCTAGACGGACTCCTCTCTGTCCTTTTTGACATTGGATTCACTGTAGCAGCCTGTGTCCTGCACCGCGTCCGAGTGAGTCCGTGTGTTGGCGTGTCGGGGGTTCGACTTCCCGTGAGTGGCTCAGTGAGGTGGCAGGGTGACTTGGCGGACGGCCCCTGCCGAGGGAAAGATTGTGTTTTGAGGATAAACGGCTCGAACTGGCCGAGCCTTGGCCCCTCGCCCGGCCCACTGAGCCTCTCTTTGTGCTCTCCAGCTAACCCCCCCCCACACACACACACACACACACACACCACAAACGCCTTTCATTACCATGGCACAGCGCTCCAGCCCGCCTGTGCTCTCCCGTGCTCTGCCTGGGATAACATCCACGCTTGCAAACCTACAGGCTGTTTAACAAACACTTAGGGCTGCACACAGAAATCTGCCTGTTTTCTGGCTACTTTGTAACAGAGCGTACAAGCTCCTCCCACGAGGTTTGAAGCTGTTTGTCTAACGACGCGCCCCCTAGCTGTGGACTGGAAAAGCAGACACGGCGTACTTATGTCTTGTCTGAGGTTTTTTGGCTGCTTCCTTAACTGCTGCCATAATCATCTGAGCAGAACACATGTTGAAAAATGTTGACAACAAGTGCAAATAACGGCGGCATTATGATTTGTTTTATATGAACTGTTTGTCCTATTTCTGTCAACGCAACAGTCTTTTTTTTTCCTCCGCTTGGTGCAGTCTGTTCACACATGCGTAATGTTGTATGTTCGGGGGTTGGCGTTGTCATGTTGAGACATAGGAACACGCTGACACGGCAAACTTCTTTACCACATCAGAGAGTGAATGCCCTCTGACCTCTGAAGTGTCAACACTAATTAATGACAACATCGACCTCCTACTGTGCGCATTGAGGAAAGTCTGCTTGTAGATTGTACTCTCAAAGGACTACAGTAAACTGCTCAGTCAGTCAGTCAGTCAGTGTTGGCCCTTCAAACTGTAACTGTGCCTGAGAACAGCTGTCCTGGTCGCCACTGGCTGCACACAGCTCCACATTTTCACTCTGTCGTCCTGATCGGAAAAGAATCTGGCCAGGCACTCCCTTCTCAGGCTAAACTGTCTTTGCACTTGGCTCCCTCTACTGGCCAAAAGGCGTAGCACAGCAGCAATCCAGTTTTTTTTATGCCAGGAAGTTGATAACCAAAAAAAAAATCATCTGTTGTTGTCCTAGGTGGTCATCGAGGTGACTGAGATGCTGCACAACGCCAGCCTGCTGATCGACGACATCGAGGACAGCTCCACCCTACGCCGGGGCTTCCCCGTGGCCCACAGCATTTACGGCGTGCCCTCCGTCATCAACTCCGCCAACTACGTCTACTTCCTGGGCCTGGAGAAGGTGCTGACCCTGGAGCACCCCGAGGCGGTGCGGGTGTTCACCAGCCAGCTGCTGGAACTGCACCGCGGCCAGGGCCTGGACATCCACTGGCGGGACACCTACACCTGCCCCAGTGAGGAGGAGTACCGCACCATGGTGCTGCAGAAGACAGGGGGGCTGTTTGGCCTGGCCGTGGGCCTCATGCAGCTCTTCTCCAGCTGGCAGCGGGACCTGAAACCCCTCCTGGACACGCTGGGCCTCTTCTTCCAGATCCGCGACGACTACGCCAACCTTTACTCGCGGGAGTACAGCGAGAACAAGAGCTTTTGCGAGGACCTGACCGAGGGGAAGTTCTCCTTCCCCACCATCCATGCCATCTGGTCGAGGCCCGAGAGCACCCAGGTCCAGAACATCCTCAGGCAGCGCACGGAGAACGTGGACATCAAGCGCTACTGCGTGGACTACCTGGAGAAGGTGGGCTCGTTTGCTTACACCCGGCAGACCCTGAGAGGCCTGGAGGCAGAGGCCTACCAGCTCATCGAGGGCCTGGGGGGAAACCCTGAGCTGGAGGGCCTGGTCAAACACCTCAGCCTCATGTACCAGGAGCCGGAGGCCAAAGCCGAGGAGGAGGCCAAGGACGGAGACAAGGCGGGCAGCAGCAGCGGCAGCCGCCACCACCACAAACACTGACCTCTCACACGGGCCTCAAGTCAAGTCGATCCTTTCTCCCACCTCACAGATCACGGCTCACCAACACACTCCTCTTTGCACTGTGGACACTACCAAGCATAGGTTTGTCAGTGGTTTGTTATGTATCTGTCTGCTTTCCGGAAACATGCCACTGCCGCCAAATTGTTCAATTTAAAGCATGGCATGGGTTGAAAACGACGGCTTTTCAAATCTAACCCAGTAGGTGGAAGCGTCTTTATTGCAACCGCACAAAATACCCCTAGATATGGCACTGCAGCTTAAAAGCCTTATTTTTTATGTGTATAACGTTGGTTTCTCTTTTGGCACAAAATCGTACATGTTTTCCTTCCATTTTTTTTTGTTTTTCCTGAACGTTCCTGAAGCTGGGATGGATGTTGAATCCTTAGATATGATGTCGCTGGAATGCCATTTAGTTGTCTCACGCTAAGGATTTTCATGTAGTTACAGTGATGAGATATCCATACGGGAAACAGCCTTTATCAGGGTTCTTCGCTTTAATACAGATCATGCGTCGGAGCTGTATGGAATCTTTTTATAAACAGCCGGACACACGGATGGTATGCAAGTAAAATGATGCTCAACTCATCATGGAAAGTTATTGCTGTACTGTAATGTACACATGGATTCTTGTTTGATTTTTATTTTAAGTAATTAAATCTATCTTAATTAAATTTTGGGAAGGTGTGCAACGTTTTGATTTCGTAAAGTCTGGTCAAAAGGTAATTTATCCTTTCACGCTTAAACACCATAGTTGTTTGTGTGCCCTACCAACTTGGAATGACATAATTGTAGTGTTATGTTTTTGAGCTGTAATAGCACTTTTAGTTATCAGTATTGTCACATGCCCAATGTACAGGGCAACGATCTTTCTGAAAATCTAACCCATTGACTTGAATATAGGTGAAGAGTTCACTGGCTTCTTTTTTTATTTTTGGGTGAACACGTTTTTGTTTTTTTTGTGCTCCAACTGTGTCCCAGCTGGCTGTTTTTGGGGTCATGCTCCATACTGTCAGCACTCTGGGAGACACATGCTTTACACAGACAAATTACCTTACCATTATGGAACGCGGAGATAACATTGGCAGTCGTGCACATAATCTGAATGTGGCAACGACTAAAGTGCTCACAGTATATATTTAGAGCAAACCACATGATTAGTGACGTGCGTGTGTGTACGGCTTTGGACAGGATTAAGAGCTGGTTGACAGGGCGACTGATAGTAGGCACTGAAAATCACTGAGCCATAATGCGCGCGCGCGTGTGTGTGTGTGTGGTTTTGTTGAATCTTTCCTTCGGGAATTAACGAGGAGTATGCTTTTACTAGGTATGTACTGAATCATAAAAAGGTGATTATATATGCCTGACTTTCTTCATTTTATTTATCTTCAAGGGCATTTGCATAAGGTACATTATAAGACCTACAATTCATGTGTAAATAGGGGCAGAGAAAGGTGAAGTCAAACTTTAAAAAACAGTAACTTGACAGTTTTAATTGGAAAACGAATGTATTTAGCTAACCAGGCCTTTGAAACAGCATGCAGAAATATCTATTCTAATTTAATTTACAAAGGGGCTTCTTCATAGTCGATTCACTACATCATGCCAATAATGACAAAGTCTGGCATGGTTCACATTTCTTCTCCCCTTCTGGGTTGACTAAATTGATTTCTCCCCCCACATAGCGTTGAAGCCAAATGGAATAACGTGTCAGACGGTGATTCACTCTGTCTCCCTCATCCACCGCAATCCAATAAAATAAATTATTTATTTGAGTTTAATTGATTTACAAATGTTTGTCTCATTGCTCTACCTAATGTTTTATTCTTTAAGAAAGAAAAGTCCATCAATTATGCCCTGAAAAATCACGTTTTAGTAGCAGTTAGATGATTATATTTTTGATGAACATGTCCACTCTGCTTCAAATCTTATTTGATTAATTTTACTGAATGTGTTAGGGATAATTGCGCTGTAACAGTAATTGGACAGAAGCTGCCCCCTATTGGTAAATCACTTCCAATATTCCGTCAGAACATGGCTCGTTCAAACCAAACTGTTCAAATGTCCGTTCTATTCTTAAAATCTAATGAAAATAAAAAGGCTGTTAAGAGTCCAAACTATTCAATACAAACTCTGCTGTTAACATTAGCATGTATAACTACTTCATGTTCTGTTGGATCGGGTGGCAAAATCGTTAACAAGGAATCATGGATTTGCTGTCCAAATTATACGATATTATTATGATACACTTACGACAGACAGAATTATGAGAACGGGAGATTTGATTTAGTACTTTGTCCGCTAAATATCAATGGCTAGAAATAGTCCTTGCATAATTATTTTATCATTGACATGCAACGTTGGGCAGTCAAGTCCCATTAAAGATAATTATCTAACCACCCGTAAATTCAATATTGGCATCAAGATAAGCTAGTGCTACCTATCAATATTTCGTGTGCAACAATAGATGCACAGTGACAATGCATCACTTCTACCGAGTGACAATTTACAGTTTTACCAAAATATGTACCAGTAGTGTTTTTGAGAAACGTGGTAAACGAGACGTCCTACTCTGTATGGAAATGAGAAAACTGCGGGTGAGACTTCACATTGGGAATGAGAATGTTGCTTCCCCACTAGGACATACCTGTTTCTAATAATATCTCTCGTTGGTATGAATCATAATCAGAGATTCTGGTTTTGGTTGCTGGGTGCCATGAATAAATGATTTACTTTTTTTTGTTTCCGCGGTGGGGTTTGAAAATTGAAGAAGATTGACAGAAGCCTGAAATATTTGTTGGAAAAATTTACTTCTGAAATGTGGAAGTTGCTTGAAAAATACAGATACATGTGAGCCAGACCAGAGAACTTAGAACTGGAGATGCAATTTAGTTACAAAGGATCTGGGACAGCTCCTTGAGGCTTAACACCTCCAGGCACACTCACCGTTTTCACAATAGTTTTTGAATCAGATTTATTTTAAAGGAAGTTTCTTGACTACCTGTTTCAATCGAATTCAATATATGTATGCAAATTGTACATACACACATGACATGGATATATATGTGACATTGATAGATGGATAGAAACACAGTGTGTACACCATGTAAATCCTGGCAAATCATACAAGAGTGCCTTTAATAGAAATGCAACGAGGAACTAAATGTGAAACTATAATGCAGTTCAACCTGGTGCTGTGACACATAACAGATTAGTGTAATGGAGGCTGTGAATGCCTTGTTAAATATAATTGGTATGGACATGGGAAATTATTTACTTGACTGAATGTGAAAAATTATTTGGCATTGAATCATTTTTCTATGAAAATCCTCCTTGTGACACTTATCAAGCGGGAGAAATTCCACCATTTATCTTTGTAAAGTGGCACTTCAGCAGGGATTAAAAGAGTGCACCACATGTCTCCTCAACTCATGCTCAGTAGCACCAAGCCGAATCAGTAGAAAGGGCTGCAAGATCAATCAAGATGTAACTTTGTTACCCTGCTGTTCAGAGACAGAGAGGGAGAGTGAGGGAGTGAGGGAGAGAGGGGGGGGGGGGGGCAGTGATGAGAACAGCAGAGGGAGAGCGTGAAAGAGAAAAGGATACAAAGATATTAATTGGAGAAGATATATTGCATGGCCTTGTATAGGGGGGGAAAAAACAGTAACATTATTTTTGTGATTGTGTGGCATCACCATCTGTAGCCAAGTCTGTCTTTTTTGAGTATATGTAACTGCTAAATCTTCTCACTACAACAGGCGAGAATAGAGTAAGATGATCCAGCTTTCATTTCTTCGCTGCAATGAACATTTTGAAAAAATGTAGCAAAGGCATATCTACCACTTGCTTTAAAGTGTAAGTTGAGTCACATGGGGGTACACCGACACATTTACTTTCATAAAGTAAAAACCTGTGAATAACCATTTTCAAGATCGCAAGTGCACGGATACAATTCAGAACATTTGTGAATGTTGAAAATGTATGGAAAATCTAGTCAAAGTAAAAAAACGAATACTATAACTATTATCCATAGTGGCACTTTAGTAATTTGTCACATGCCCATGTGATAACAAAAATAAACATACACACTGAGGTCTTCCTGCTTCAGGCATTCGACAGATGGTAGCGTATCTATAATGCCACATAGCCACCGTTCTGATTGTAAATAAACTCCCTCATAAATTCGAGCTAACATTCATTATACCTAAGCAAGGCATGGAGTTATCTTATAAGCTTAACGATTTGTAAACATGTTTTGATGCGAGATTCAGTATAGTTGGTATTAAAAATGTATCAACAACAAAAACACATTTGTTTTATAACAAATTGCTCACCACTTTCTCCATGTTCTCTGCCATCGCCGATATATTGAAATTAAGTGCTCTTCCAAAATTGGTGGTGAGATGACTAAATTGAGACCCTGTTGCCAAAAGGGGGTGGGGGTCAACTTCTCCCACTCTCCCCTACTTTGGAATAAAAATACAGCTTTCATTGAGCAAATACATTTTGTTTTGTACTACATCAATTCACTTAAAAATAAAGTGCCTCTTTTCAAAGTTCCTGCATTGCCCAACACAAGGTCTAACTTGAATAATCAGCAGACCTCACATTAAAGAGGGCATGCTTTCTTTTTAAGTGGAACAACCTTTCAGGCCAACACTGTCCAGGCTTAAAAGCAGCAAAGCTAGAATGCACCAATGCACTGACATCTTTCAGCAGTGCATTTCGTACAGTCTGTCGCATCACTAGTTCATTCATCATTAGTTTACCAGTGAAAATTCCCATAAATCAATCAGCAAAGAAAGGTCTGAATCTTTTTAGGTGTCCTTTATTGATCCGGAGTGAATGGGATTAAATCTGTTAATAAATTGCCTTTTAAATGCCAGATATTGTAAAACAATTCTCATATCTCATTATTGAGCAAATTTCATATTTGCAAATGCTTCTAAAAACCTTACTGAAAAGACAACCTATAGTGCAGAAATAGTACAATAAGGTTACACCACTATTGGCACAATTACAGAAGTGACGTTATAGTGTAGTACAAATATTGTTAACCTGGGACATTGTGAATCTACAAATGGTGAGGATTTAAAAGCAGAATTTATGAAATAGATCACAAGTTAAAACAACAATTTAAATCTAAGTAGATGGATATCATCCGGTTTGGCATTTCATAAAATAATCTATAGCATCAGTGTCCAAAGGTCTACTATAGGGTCTACAATTTGGCCAAAACGTTCTCCTGTTTCAAAATTACACTTCACTCTTACAGTACATAGAGGCCAGAATCTGCTGGCATTGCACACCCCCTCCTCTCCTAAGTCTGTCTGTTTACTCTGATAAAACACTACATATACAGTATGTAGTATATACAATATACACACACACACACATTTATATAGATACTGTATATGTAGTATTTAATTTTATTATATATAGGACTGTGCATATGTTTCAGGAGGAAGATGCTGTTTTGAAGGTGAATGTTGATTCCATACAGATTGGCATTTCCCTCACTTAGTATTTCATGAATTGATAAAAAGAAAAACACAAACAATGATAATTTATAACAAATAAATAAATAAAGAAACTACTGACTTCAAAGACTTCACACCTGCCTTAAACGTTTGCACAGTACTGTATATACATACATACATACATAGAAACACAGTGACAGTCCTACAGGGTCCAAGGTCCCTGGTCAGTGTTTTCGTCCGGCTCAAAGGGTCGCAGGGCAGCTACAGGGGTCTCCACAGGCCCTCTTCCTGTACCACAGGGTCTGCAGCTCCTCAGCTGTGTGCTGGGGAGAGGACAGCATGTCGGCGTAGCACTCCTTCTCACACAACCAGCCGGGGTCCTGGGAGCACAGCAACAAGGTGTAAGCACTCTTTACTTGACTCCTTTTACCCCCCATACGGAGGAAGTGATTTATGGAGGACAGGTGCGGCTTGTTTTAAGGCCGCTGCTCCAGAGATCCGTACCTGAAATTTCTGCGGACCGACGGCAGCCATCCATATGCCCATGCTCACATCTTCGCCCTGAAACACATCAGGTCAGACCCATGAAGATTCCTCATCCCATTATCATTACATTCCTATTTAGGAAGAACTGGACTTGGGGGTTAGCTGCTGGGTACCTGGTAGGCCTTCAGCTTCTCTGAATTGTTGGCCAGCCAGTGGACCACATCTCGAGATACGACATACCCAGACCCACAGGCAAAGGCTGGATATGCTGGACTGGCGTACTCTAACTCCTGCCACTTTCCTATCCGGTCCACCGCCCAGCTCTGTCTGAAACTGGGTCAGGACAATTTGTATTAGCTGTACATCTTTTATAAGATTGTTTAATTATTCAACTCCTTAACAAGGTACAACTTTAAATAATGACGACAGGTATTGCGGCAGAAACCACACTCCTGCAGCTTGAATTTAACCAACTGTCCATTTTAACCGTCAAAGTTGAGCTTTAGTTCAACAGTCGCTGTGCATAGTTTTCCCAACTACTGGTTTAATAATGTGCCAGCAATCACAGTGGAGCCTGGAGAACAATACGCAGCCTGTCAACATACAAGTTGGACAAGTCAACCTGGCACTGTACTTACTTGCCCCACCAGAAATTGCTGCGCTTCAGACCCTTGTGGTCAATCTTCATTAAAACTGCGTCCACATCGATATAACAATCATCATCTGTCTTCAGGAGCAGATTAAAGTCAGCGTTTCCCACAGACCTATTGGAGAAGGGATTTGAAGCCTTAATTAAAAACTCAACTTCGGACGTTTTTCAGTGACCTGGGGGCAGATTTACAATCACATATCAGACAGGTCTAAAGGGAGAGAGGGAGGGGGCGGCTGAAACCTTTCCCCAAAATCCAAATCCTTCCAGCAGCTTTGTCAGCTGGGCTAGTGTTTTCTTTTGTGGAACCACCACATATCTAACTGTGATACTACATGATTTCTGGGGACAGGATAGCAGGAGCACAATATATACCAAAATAAGACATTGAATTTCGACAGACGGAGCAGGGTCATTATTTCTCGGCAGGCGTACCATTTATAGAACTGCAACAATTTGGAAGGCACGTTCCTGTAGGTGTCCACCACATCCACAAACACCATGTCGCCGTGTCTCAGGCTCTCCTGCTGCAGTGAGGCGTCTTCCTGCCTCAGTCTGGAGCCGTGGCTTTCCATCCGCCCTGAACGGCCCCGCAGCAGCCCCGATAGACCCTCCACATCTAACAGAAGGATGTGAAAGAAAGATATCAATACAGAATTACAAGGAAAAGATACTTCGTAACGAAAGGGATACGAGGGAATGGAAAGAATAAGTTGACCATAGCCAGAGGTCAAAATAAATAAGGCACAAGAGATCAGAGAACAACAACATCATCAATAATTTGTTTAGGTTTTGGTCCCATTTGAGGCAAGGCGTAATAAATTCGAAAGACCATTTGAGTAATTTTAGGGTTTAAATACGGTGCAGTATTGACTAGTTTTTACAAAGACACTGTTAAAAAGCAAAAGCAAGATGACTCACCATAGATTGTAAACATGAATCCTCCTGCTAACCCTGGGAAGCCAAGTGCACTTCTGTGAGGTAAGATTCCTTCATCAATCTGCAGCAGAAGACAGAGTTGGCAAAGGACAGGCTGTAAATGTTATCTCTCACCTTTTCCAACCATTTTGAATATTAACACCAGGACAAACGTGCTAGAAGCTATTTACAGACGACAGCTTGAGGACGCCTCCTCCGTTGTTGAGCTGAACCTTGGATGAGTTGACTGTAGTAAGTCCAGGCGAGTCCAGACTTTCCCACACCAGAGTGCCCTCAAAGCCCTGAACCAGAAAAGGAGTCAAAGAGGTGAGGAAAAGAAAGCCTCTTCACCAGTCTATTTGGCCTACTCTCCCACTGGGGATGACCTGGTTGTGTAGGACTCACCTTCGGCAGGATAAACTGCTCCACTGGCTTGTACCACACTCCGTTTAAAATGGTCCCTGTGCTGGCGCCACTAAAACGGGCTGTCACCACAGCTTCCTATGAGACAAAGACCGTTTCTGTCATCCTTGTAAACCTATGTATAATCCATATCTTAAGAGCTTTCCTTAAACCAGTAGACAACTATTTCTTTTCAGATTTACCCATTTGCTCGGTAACTAGGGCACTACATCAAACGACTTTGTGCAAGACGTTTGTCCTTAGAATATACAAGAAGAAAGTTTTACATCGCAGAAGAACTACAACCGAGTGAGCAAGTGAGACGGGCATAACCATTCAGCAAAGCTGCCTAAAGACTTGAACGACCTTCTGAAGGCCAACCGCCCACGAAAATGCAGATGAATCACACAATGAATTAAGTTTTCTCATTCTCACGGGGGTAACAGCCACTGTACCTCCTGATCAAGCTGAAAAAGCTTGACTGTAGTGTTGCCCAGGAGCTCCTGACGGCAGCCGTTGGGAAACACGCCCAGCCTGGTGATTACCACAGGGTGGAGAACCTTGAAGTCTAGGGCCACGGAAGACACGTCAGCAGGAGCCAAGGCCGAGGGCTCGGGCACGCTCGCCACCTCCATCTCCGTCTCCTGGCCTGTCACTGAGACAGACAGGAGGGTTACTGAAACCCTTATGTAGTACATCTACATCACTCCATCCAACACGCTGACCCTCGGCAGAGTGACGACAGCCGTCGCTGAAGACGGGAGTCTTACTCTGAGGACGTCTCCTTTCCGTGCGTTCGCTATCTGCAGCTACAGCATCAGCACGTAAAGAGACTCTGGTCGTTAGGGCTGCGTCTCCAAAGACGTGCTACCGCTCTTCAGTGGCGCTTCTTAATTACCAGAGAGACGTTTATTATCCCCGTAGATCAATGACAAGAACATGCTGTTAAAACGAAGCCGGCTTTTGTACTTAATGCCATTCATGCAAGTATTTCAATCCAGACCATCCCTGGACAAAAAAAAGGAATTAAAGGGAGGTTTTCATTGAACAAGAACAGGTTTAAACAAGAACAGGTGTTGCCATGTTTGCTAAGAGCTGCTATCAGGATGCTCTTAGTACTACCTGAATGTTTCAAGTCAAAGTGATAATTAGCATAAGCATTTCAGCCACCTTAACCTCGCTAAGAAAAACAAACTACGTTGCCTAGGGCCTGTAGGCAAAACCTGATTTTGACGACAATTAATTGTCCACTTAGTGTGCGCTTTGACCTAGATCCAACGCCAAGAACATAATTGCTTTTTAACAGCTGTTAAATTCCTCTCACCTAATCACACAACACAT
Organism: Galaxias rostratus; assembly: GCA_036024795.1. Lineage (NCBI taxonomy): Eukaryota > Metazoa > Chordata > Actinopteri > Galaxiiformes > Galaxiidae > Galaxias > Galaxias rostratus. Next base: position 5,139 of record JAVQJS010107327.1, on the reverse strand, counting down.
CTTACAATCACCCCTGCTGCCCTTCTCTATTCAAAAGCCAGTCACATCAACAGTTACAACCATTACCATTATGAAGTGAGGCCCCTGGATGAATAGTATTGTCTACTAGTCTGATAAAGGCCATATCGACTAATAAGGCCGGAGTTTGGGAAAAGAGTGAGAATCAACTCCAGCCGGATGCTTCACGCCATTCAGTAGAAAATAAGAAAGACTGCAGAATCGGGTGGAGACACATTCAAATAAATCATCCCTCGAAAACATTCCCTTGTACTTTGCAGCACAAGCCATTAGCATAAATTAGGCTTCAACAAATTAAATTGCAAAAGGCAACTGGCTAAATTGCCCATATTCTCCATGTGAAATACATTTCCATCTATAAGTCAGTCTCGCAATCTGCAATTTGCTAATTTAACAGAGGAATAATAGATACATGAGGGATTGATAGTACACAGCTAAGCAGAGGTGTTGACTAGGACAGATTTCAGCTGTGGCCTTCGACATGAACAGAACTATGTCCTTGAGTTCTCAGTGTGCCTCTGAATAAGGTTGTTTTTTCCACATTTCACATTCCATTCATTCTGTAGTCTACTAGAGCAAAAACATTCTTTGCACTACAATGAACTGATGTTTGCGTACATTGCTTATTATATAGCCTCTCCCAGAGTCCCATGGCTTGCATAGTAGAACGATAGGACTGAGAGACCAAAAAAATTAAATAGACCAATGTCTTACCCGTGAGATTTATGAGGGAGCAAGAATACGGATCCTCTCTGTCCTCCTCTGGAAATGGGCATCCATGCTTGCCAACGATGAACTTCACCCCCACCCTTAAAAGAAAAACAACACAATAGTCCATGCAATTATGCAATGGCTTTCATGAATTATAAGGCTACAAGGTGGATTTTTTTTTAGGTTGTCTGTCCATCCACCCTGTTACCATGGTTACAGAGAGTTGCTGAAAGGCCATCACACCCCCATCTATGCAGCACCCTTTATATTTGGATGAGAAGATGAGAAGCACTAGATATGTCACAAATATAGGAGTGCTGAAAGGGTTAAGAAACAGTAATTCATCACCTGATCATATATTGTGCTGCACCAGCAGCTATCTTTGCATACATTCATTTGATAAGCAAACATGTCTTAAAATGCACACAGCAATACAATCCATACAAACCTGTGTTGAAACTCAGGGTGATTTCGGAGGTAACCCAACCAAGTCTCCCTAATCACCTCTCGGAGGTCATTATGGTGGCGCGCGGACAGCACCCCAACCAGAACTTCATAGGAGGGAACTTCATCTGGTAAAACAAAAATATATATAATAAGTGAAAATCAAGATCAACATTACCACACATATGAGATGAGATAAAAACGTAATTGGCCTCGTACAAAGAATAAGGTTTACGAAACAAAAATCTCCTTGATTTGGTTCTATGCACTGATATGACATATGCTGAAGTAAAAATACAGCAGATTTGCTGCTGGATATACTTTGTGTTGAAAATCATGACAAGCATGATTTCAATAGTCCAAATCAAATTAACAAGAATGCACAATAACGACATCAAAGTTATTGTATTATCCTTCTTTTTGAGAGGTAACAATCTAACTGTACTGAAATGCACATGCAAAAAGTTGTCAGGCTGATTTTACCCAAATCCTTGGTATCCACCGAGGTGGTGGCTCGGTTTGCCAACCACAAGTGCACCACAACCGCGACAGAACACGGTAGCAGAATAAACGCTAGCCTTCGCATGGACGGACTTCTTCATATAGATTCCAGGTTATAACAAGTTGATATAGGATCCGATTGCACACCGACTTCCTTGTGCAGCATAACACAGTATATGCAGCACATTTCTGTTCGAAATGTGAATGTTGTCTCAGTTCTGCCTCTTGTGTTGAAGGACGGCGACCAATAGAATGGCAGAGAGCTGAAACGCGTTGCTGTGTGGGATATGTAGTCCCTTTAAAATTATCCCCCCTTTCATCAGGTCATTCATCCACTAACGAGGTGGATCGGGTGGGACTGGAAGAGATTTGAGAGAATACTTTTCATTCTGCGAGTGCACAAAGCTAGTTTAATCCTAAAATAATTTAATTGTTTAATATAATATAATGTATTATCAACGGACAACTGTTCAGAGGACTTGTAATTTATAGGGATTATTAAAAGATTTTAATGTACAATTCCTGTTGTCAATTTGAATGTTGTAATAACCTAGTTAATGATCTTCTTGATCTTCTATGTCACGAGCGCGTTCTGATTTGGATGTTGGGTAGTGTATTGAATAGTTAGGCTATATTTAAAAATATGCATTTTGTTTGTGAGTGGTCATTGCACGCAAAAGTAATATAGGACATTAGCACTATGAATCTGGATTAGGACAGGCTACAGTCTGGCCAAAACACTTCACCTCACCAAATCACCTTTGTGGTTTAACTTTGATAATTTAATTTTAACATACATTTACATTTAAATGCTTAAAATGCTTTATGTTTCTAATTTAATGAAGTAATATCAAAGATAAAAATAATTATACTCTCAACTAAACTATCAATTATTGACGGTAGGGAGAGTACCTTTCTTGGAAGACTATGTTGTGTTTTCTGTAAATATGGAAATCATTTGCTTAAAAAAATTGAAAATAATTCGGTCCACTCTGAGGACAGGCCCAGAAGGATTTAGACTTGTTCAGGTGTGCTTTGGAAATATTATATCAGGTTACCCTTTTCTCTCTCTTTGCAGTTCAATTTCTCTTTATTTTCTGGTCTCAATTTAAAAAAACAAACAGGAATCAATGGTGCATTGTTACTGGAAAGTGGTTCTAATGTATTTTGTCAGGACCAAAGGATGTCCTCGTGTGGCAGTGGACCAGCTGGAGTTGAAATCTAAACCACAAGAGGTCTCTGTTGAACATTGAATAAGGTCCTGTCTATTGAGACAGCTATGTTTTTACTCCTCTCTCAAGAGCTTCAAGAACACAGTGGACCAAGCACAAATATATGCAATAAAGGGATGCCGTCCTGAAATGAACAACAACAGCACAATGGGTAGCCATTACCTTTAATTCAGTTTCAATTAATCCAGGGGTTTACAAAGCCTGCGATTTAAATGCTTTTTTTCTAAATTATTCCCATTCATCAGAACAGCTGCACATGTCTAAACATCCAAACTTCTACCAGAATCATGTGCAGAAAAGCACCCATAATAAGTCTACAAAGAGGCAATTCTTATCATAGTATTTTTTCAGTTCTCTCTGTTATAGATATAAATAAATCCATGCAATATTCATGTTTAGCCATGAATTCCATGTTTCCATGTACAGATTTGGCACCACCCTTGAGATGAGGTCATTGAAAGTACCCTGAGGTTAGTCTCAGGTTAAGACAAGATAGACACAAACATTGTCCTGAAAACGGTTTGACAAGAATCCAATATATTGTCTTAAGGACATTACTAGCTATGATACTCGACAACAATACCTATTCAAGTACCAAGAGGACTTTCATTTTTTTTTACAGAAATTAAAAGGTGGTTGATGCAGAGAACCTGAACCATAGAAGGGATCATAACATGTAAACGGACCCTTGTCATTGTTTTTGTTAAAAAATACTCATAGTATTAATAATTGCACGTTTTATAAATGTTCGTACCTAAGTATCATACAAGCTTAAGTAGCACTACACGTCATGTAGCTTTCAGTGCTGTGCAACAAATATTCAATACTACCGATAACAATAATAATAATATAATCATAACAATTCAGTGTTGTAAAAATCAGCAAATGCTATCTAACAACCATGTAAAGGAAACATTTGACATTGTGCTTTTTTTTATAACAACAAAACAAACAAAGGCTGTGGATGACAGTTCAGACACTGCTCACACAGAGGTTGGCACTGGTAACATACTGTACACTCTAAAGATCTACACACTCCTGGAGCACCAGGAGGCTGTCGAAGGAGGGAGCAGTGAGACATGCAGGCCTCTGGTTTGTCTTAAATGATCAAAGGCCTTGCCATTCATTCCAGGACAGGCAAAATGAAACAAGCTCAGGAAACAACCCCAGAAAATATAAATAAAATAAGGCTGTACACAAACTGACACAATAAATATTTTATCCGGATGATTCACTGGTGTCATGTTAAAGGAATTGGGGAAAAGACAAAAATTTTTCATTGGTACTGAGCACCATGAGTTTTGTGCACAGTGGTGCTTAAAAGCACCACGAACAACATTTTGGATGTAAAAAAACAAAGGCTTTATGTCATTATGCATATGTCCAATTCTACCAGTTAGGGGACATGGGAAATTGAGCAGTGGTGTTAGGGGTTGGGGCCATCTTAATGTTACGGCAAGTGTAGATAAAGTAGGATTTACAATGGTTAGAATATAATGAGTATGGACCAATTATAGCTTTGTAAGCATAATGAATAGACATGGGGTGATTGTTTCCAATGTTTTTTTCCAACTAAAGAAAACTGACATGAATAAATGGGTATTGTTTTATTTCCCAAGGCTTGCGAATTCTAGCACAACACAGTCAAAATAAAAACATCTTTCATCTCATTAAGCGCTGAGCAAGGCTGTTCTCTAATAACAAAGCAATAACAAACCTATTAGACAAGACATGACACGCTCACTGGTTGCCAGTTCGGTGGCTGACTCCCTCAAAACCCTCAACCACCACGGAAAGAGCTGACCAACAACAGAGTGTCCACCTAGCAAACTCAACTCAACGCCCTACAGCCTGAGACCACAGGTGTGGTGAAGAAAGAGTTGCCAGGCAACGCCATGCCTAAACTCATAATTGGTTCCGAGGCCTGTCAATCAGAGGATGGTGCAGAAGAACTTCTTCTCTCGGAAGGGGTTCTCAGAGGCTGGAACGGGCACGATGAGCGGGTCCTCGCGTATGTGTGCGTCACAGTAGGCCATCAAGTCGGCGGCCGCTTTCGACACCTGCAGTGGTGAGATCACGGGGATGAATGCTAGATCAGCCATGGAAAAGTGTCGTCCGACTTCAACACACAAACATATTTCATTCTGTCTGTGCGTCTGTGGTTTCCCCTTCTGGACAGTGTGTGTGTGTGTGTGTGTGTGTGTGTGTGTGTGTGTGTGTGTGTGTGTGTGTG
>JAVQJS010107311.1:0-20295 GCA_036024795.1 Galaxias rostratus | reverse complement strand
GAGAGAGAGAGAGAGAGAGAGAGAGAGAGAGAGAGAGAGAGAGAGAGAGAGAGGTTAAAGGAGTAAAAGAGTTAGTTAAAGTGCTAAGTATTTTTTGTCTGTGGATGTTTTAAAACATTTACACAGTATCCACTACACAGAGACTGTTTTAGGATATCCAAAAATATGACATGTATGCAGTATTCCAATGGTACATTGTTTGGGGAATTGGAATATGGAAAAAGACCCAGGATGACATACTACATTTGGAAAAATTTGAGTCCCCTCAAAATTCCTTCGGGCATTAAGAATCAAATTACTGTTAATTAAATTACAAATTACAAATTACAGAATAAAAAAGATGTTTGGTCCCATCTTCCAGTTAAGTACACTAATAATGTAAGTGAATGCCATAATAGTGGTACTGCTACATTATTGTTAAGTAAACTGAAAATGTAAGTGACTCCTTTAGAAGTGGTATTGCTACGTTATTATTAGGGGATTGCACATGCTGATTAATGCCGCTCTGAATTTGTCCTGCTTGATTGTTTTAATATCACTCAGAATTTTCAGTTCCCCAGTCATAATAAAGGCCATAAACTAGACTTTGAGTGACCCACTGGCCCTCCCTTCTCCAACCTTTGTGGCTTGGATCTTACCATCTCCCATCATATACCATATATATATAATTGATGCTCAAATACCAACCCTAAGGAGGTGAGAAACATCAGAACTATTAGCACTACTGTTCTTGTTAGCAAACTCAAATTACCTCTCCCTGCATCCGACTTCTTCGGTTGATGACCTTGTACTACACTACATTACTGCTCCATTCTATCCTGGATTCACTTATTCCATAACCTGGCCCCTCCTACCTCTCTGACCTGCTCCACTGCCACGCCCCATCCTGCTCTCTCCACTGCTCTGCTGCCAACCTTCTCTCCCTCCCCTGTAGGACCAAGCTTCGTACCTTGGGTGACAGAGCCTTCTTCGTCGCTGCCCCCACCCTCTGGAACTCACTCTCCGAACTCATCCATAACTGCTCTGACCTCCCCACCTTTAAAAACCTGCTCAAAACCCACCTTTTCAGAACTGCTTTTAACATTTGATACTTGTTTGCTTGGGCAGCACGGTGGCTTAGTGGTTAACACTGCTGCCTCGCAGCAAGTAGGTCCTGGGTTTGTTCCCCACCTGACCCAAGGGCCTTTCTGTGTGGAGTTTGCATGTTATCCCCGTGTTGCATGGGTTTCCTCCGGGTTCTCTGGTTCTCTGTCCAAAAATATGCAGGATGATTAGTCATTGGTAAATTGTCCGTAGGTGTGAATTTGTGAGTTGCTGTTTGTCCCTTTGTGTTGGCCCTGCAATGGGCCGACGGGTTGTTTTGCTATATTTTTGTTTAACGTAATTTCCAGACTATAAGCCGCTACTTTTCCCCCACGCTTTGAACGTCGCGGCTTATGCAATGACGGATTTATGGATTTTTCCCACAAGCTTCATGCCGCCAAAATGGGAATTTGATTTTTTTTTTTACAAAAAGCGTGTGACGAAATCAGGCGTGCTCAAACTTCCCATCATTACCATAATCATTTTGTGGGGAATTTGCCTTTAGACGAAAGTGACGAGAGCGATAATGAAGACGATCCAATATCGGATGAAGCAATTCTGAGGCGATTCAACTCCGACACCGAAGGAGATGACTTCAGTGGTTTTAGTGAAGATTGTGACCTATGACTTTCTTGGTAGGCTACTGTTTACTGCAATTTTTGTTACAAGCCGTTTTGTTAAAGCCTATATATTTTTGTTCCAAGCCGTGTTTCGTTAAAGCCTGTGGAAAGTTCATTTGTTTCAATGTACCGGTAGGCACCCGCGGTTTATAGACACATGCGGCTTATTTATGTACAAAATACATATTTTTTTTAAATTCAGTGGGTGCGGCTTATATACAGGTGCGCTCAATAGTCCGGAAAGTACGGTCCTTTCACTTTGTACAGCGTCTGAGTGTTTTAAAAAGCGCTTTATAGATATAATGTATTATTATGTATACGAGACATGCTAAATCAGTGTTGACTGTCAGAATGTAGGACTATTTAACTATTTCAACATAAAACCGACTGCACTGCAGTGGTAAAAATGTACTTTATGGTATACAATGTGTTTGTCACATCAACAGTAACTAATGACATAGTACGGCAGTGACACCGGATGCTATTGATCAACCTAACCTTTTAAACCAACAAAAAAAACAAAAAAAAATACTCACAAGACATGTTTTTCTCAGCAGCTTTGTTGGGTTTTCATGGAAAAACAAGAGAAGACCTTTCAGTACTGTTGTCTTCCACAATATTTGAAGTCTGATAAATAGTTTCAACAAAATAAAATAGCGTTAGTATTACGAGTATAACCATTTCCAGTTTTAGTTTCTTTAGTGTAAAAATTATACACTTCCTGTAAATTTATTGATATTCAGCTCTAAAATAATTGGTATAATATACGTTTTCTAGGTTTGTTACTTACTGTGACATCTGATTGCCATGACGTTAATCAAGCTTTGCGAAGAGGCCCTCCATCTCATTTCCAAAGGGTGTGTGTGTGTGTGTGTGTGTGTGCGTGCGTGCGTGCGTGTGTGCGTGCGTGCGTGTGCGTGTGTGAACAACAACTTGTAAATGGTTTAAAAATATTTTTGGCAGTATTGTGTTGGACAACTCGTTTACTACTTCTTGCATGTAAATTATACTATAGATTAATAATTATTATTTTAAATTAATGTTAATCAATCAAAGTGATGAAGGGTAATTAGGATAGAGGCACTACCACAAATAGTTTTAGCTTAGAATAAATGCACTGCTCTGCAAGAATCCGAAACAGTTTAGCATTCATTTAATGTGGTTATATGTTATGTTTTATTCTGAAGTAGTGAAGTTCTGTGTCAGGAAAATAATTGATTGTATGAAACAAAGCGGCACACCCGGGTTGGAATGCAAAAACAATTATATGTATTTACATCTAAAAACCACATTACAATTACGGTACGACAAATTACTAAACAATGACATTGATCAACCTAGTTGATTAGTATCATAACATACACAGTATAACAGCTAGTGCAGAGCTAGCACAGAGGAAAAAGTATCAACTTAAGCATCAACTCTTGATGTGTGCCAAAAGTGAGATTTACATTACTTTGGTCACTAAGGTGGTTGTGGTCACCTGATTGGCTGCCAGTCTATAGAGGTGTAAATGATCTCATGATTAGAAGGCATTGGAGTACTCTTTGTAAACAGTATTTAATACCAATTGGTAATCAATAATATTGATATTACTTTTAGGAAAATATATATATATATACACACATAAATAACTGCAGCTACATTAGAATACCAACATAATTTTGAATAATCGATGTTTGAGTAATTGTGCCCATCCCTAATGCATATAGAAACATTGTAAACATTCTATGGTAACACTGTCATTAACCAGGTGTAATTCTATGTATTGTACTAGCCTGATCTTGTTGTGATCATTTGTCAGCTGTATCTCTATTTCAGAGGCTTCATAGAAAAATTGTTTTAAATTTGTTACAAAAATAATTGTTTATTGTTTCCCAGGTTATGAACACATCCATAAACCGTGTTTTAAAATGTTGTAATACAGTTGCTTTCATGCATAAGCGCTGTAGTGCTGGCAATCTTTCAGTCCTAGAGTTCTGAGCTGTTATTCTTGGTTTAAACAGTCACGTAATATTCGTCTCTTCCCATTTTCAAAATGTAAAGCCTCAGCCGTTTTTAAAGTTAGAGATTAACTGAATGCTTTTTTTTTTTTTGGTCCAACGCCCTCAAGTTTTTATATGCTGCTTAAGGGTTGATTGATTCAAATTTTACTATCCATAAACCATTGTTATCACTTTTGCATAGCTTCGAGCCTGAACTAGGTCATAATTTGGTGCTGTACTTTGTCAGGGTGCTCAACAACATTCTCAAAAATAGATTTTAAATCCCATTCAGACCTTTATTTATTTGTGGTCAAGTATGGCACTCCCACTTCAAAAAACATAAGTCTAAGCAGAATTGGCTTTGTGACTGTCTGTGTAAAGTGCTAGCTGTACGAGTTCTTTCAGTATAGAATTTCACTTTTTACCTCACAATTTGAAATATGTTTGTGCTCACCAATATTCTAGGTACCATATTTATTGCCAGCAATTCCACAGTCTGTTTTTTTATATATTGAACTTGTTGTGCTGTATGACGAAGAAAAGGTTGCCAGAAAGTCAAGTGCAAAAAGTAATGTTGAGTAACACAATTGTCAAGGGACGGATAGATACATATCATTCATGAAACACTGGAAATTCATGCTTTTCGATACTTATGTATGTTCCACTTGGACTTATTCAGTGTTTGGTTTGGTTGTACTGCATAACAGCTACTTTTTTCAGTGAGGGTAAATTCTTAGCATTTCAACTACTGCACAGTAGCAGTAATAACTTGCATTTAGAGTTAACCTAACAAATTTTTCCTCAACAATTGAAATATGGTTTATCATTTGCATGCGCTGTAATATTTTCTTTACGTCCTACCTGATGTGCCTGCAATTCTGTGAATCTTTTCATTGTAAATTATAAGATAATGAATATGAATGGGTAGGCGGTGGAAGACTGTAGTAGTGTTGATGAAACTACACCTTGCTTATGCTAGTCTATGTGTTAAGTCGTTTAGTTCTTTCATTAGCAAGACATTATGTTCTAATTGTATTAATGGCAATGCTAATTTGCTGGGAAGATGGATGGCTCTGAAAACAGCATAGCTAGCGAGTAACTTTACCAGGGCCTTATATTCAAGGCTAGCCGAAACTTTAGAATTGCTATAAATATGTCCTTTATTTTGTGGCTGTTGGTAAGATGAGGTCCCGCAAGTTCTCATAAAAAAGTAGCATTTGATATTTTAGTATTTAGTGTGCCTACATATAGACCTTTTAATGCAGAGGCTAGTTATGGCAGTTTGTAGTATGGTAGCTAGTTATAAAGCTAGCTAGGGCAAAATTATATATCTCATTAAGGAGAAAGATAAGTTGAGAGAGAGAGAGAGTGCTGAAAGACTGAAAATATAGGCTAACACAAATTGAGACAAGTCTCCAGGGAGCCTGCTTGTTTGTTTCAGCAGCATCTATGACGGACCCAAATTAATCCACACCTGTAACAAAAAAAGTTAAACATGAGATAATATTATATTAGCTATCTTGCTTCTTACTCAGCTGTCAAATGCCTTCTTGGCCTGGTGCAGGTTTAGGAATTCTAATTCTAAAAAGGTATCCAGCACCCCGCTGTCTGTATGCACCAAAAAGCCTTCATGCTCTGTTACACACGTTCGTCAACCTTTTTTTGCTTGATTCTGGAGGATGTCACACTTCACACAGAAACAGGGTTTGGTTTCACACATTGTAGCATACACTGTCTTTCTCCGTTGCCATCAGTAGGCAATACCAGTAAACCCACATCCAATTGTGGTTCAAATAAATATGGTTGTTTACCGAAAATATCCAGGAAATAACCTTCCCCTGGCTGGAAACAGCTGTAGTTTTGAAAATTAGACGCATGTGTGGCTGGCCTATGCTGGATTTGGCACAGGCTAGCAAAATCCAGTATGCGTTGTATCTTGGGTGTAATAACGAGCTGCACACGAGAATATCGTTCAAGGAGAGGTTTATTTGACCTGTGTGAAAACACATACAATTCAATACAGCCACCAGGTCTCTTTTTCACACACACGCCTAGAAGGCCCAAAAAAAAAATCACACCACATGAGACTGACCATGCTAGCGGGACTAGCTTAAATTCAACCGCGACATTAGCATTTCTCGCCAAGTGCTATATACATTAAAAATCATATTTCACACAGTTAGCAAAACTGAAACAATGGACTGGTCTTTTTAACTCAACAACATTTTATATTTAAAACTTGCAAATTCCTTAAAGCCCAAAGGCCTCTGGACCATAGACTCAATAAACCGGTTGACCTTTCAACTGACCTTCCCACCCGGGTTGTGAGTGCCTTTAACTTTTCTGTTGTAACCCTCTGCCTGTTTGCCTTGTTCTCTGATACTGTGTCCTTTAGCAATCCTGGCTGCCTTGAGGAGGTGTGACATGAGCGTTTTGACATAGCTCTTGTGATCCACTACCACTGGGTCATTAAGGACTTGTTTAAACATAACATCCACAGGTAGCCTTGGGATCCTCCCAAACATTAGCTGGAACAGAGCATATCCGATAGTTTCATGCACTGTTGAGTTATATGCAAATGTCAAAGTCTGTATCTGCTGAGGCCACTTTTGTTTTCGTTTCAAAGGAAGGGACCGGAGCATATTTCCAAGTTTTCGGTTAAACCTTTCAGTCCCACTGTTTCCCATGGGGTGGTAAGTGGTTGTGTGGGATTTGGACACTCCGGACAGTTTGAGCAGTTCTGCAATTAGTTTACTTTCGAAGTTCGCTCCCTGATCAGAGTGAATACGTTCAGGGAAGCCGTACACACAAAACACATGATCCCTTAGCTGTTTGATTAGGACATGAGAACGCATGGGCTACCATGGTAAAATGATCGGTTACCACAAGAACATCTTCCGAATGCTGCTTGCTCTGCACTCCAAAAGTCTAAGCACACTAACTCCATAGGGGCTGAGGTCCTGGTGCTTTCCAGGGGAGTACGAGCAGAGGGATCTGGGGTTTTGGCTAAAATGCACCTCTGACAGCACTTGACATAGTCCTTGACATCAAGCTCCATTTTAGGCCAGAAAAAACTTTGTCTCGCTAGGTGCATAGTTCTCGCCTGGCCTTGGTGTCCTGCAATGTCATGGATGGCATAGAGAGCTTTCTCTTTGAGGCTCTCAGGAAGAATGTACTGGTGTCTCTTGTGTTTACTAATTGGATCTTTAGTGACTCTGTACAGAACTCCATTTTGTAACTTAAGTCTCTCAAACTGTTTTAAAAGCACCAGAGCCTTTGAGTCAAATGCTGCTCTTTCTCGTCTGGACGGACGTTTCCTTTGACTGACAAATGGCATGAGTACTGAAATAGTGGGATAATTTTCCTGACTACGCTGTAACTCTGCTAACGTGAAAACAGGGAGTGGATCCTGTCCAGGTGGTGACATGTCCTGAACTGCTTGAATTAACTGCACAGCTTTTGTCTCAGTAGCAGCCTCCCATTCATTGTGAGCATCCAGCAGTGCACTAATGCCTGCACCTTTAATGGGGCTGAACTGCCAGGTTTTTCCTTTTTGTTTTGCTCTTTTTACTTGATGACACTGGACTTTCAATCGGAAAGGGTCTTGGACACTATCAGGGGTGACACCCTCGGCCTCAGCAAGAAGCTGCTCGTACTGCTCAGTTATGAGTCTCTGACTAACTGTTTTAGCGAAGGGATCTCTACTGAGTGCATCTGCAACAATATTTTTGGTCCCTGGAATGTGTTTCAGATCGAATGCATAAGGGGCGAGTTTTGACACCCAGCGCTGTTCACAGGCGTCTAGCTTAGGTTTTGTCATTATGTATGTAAGAAGGTTGTTTTCCGTCCATACAGTAAATTAATGGCCTCTTAACCAATGACTGAATTTCTCGCACACACTCCATTTTAAGGCCAAGAATTCAAGCCTATGTGCTGGATATTTCTTTTGGGACGTGCTTAAGGTCTTGCTTGCAAAAGCAATGGGCCGGGCCCTCTTCATGTACTGGTACCTGCGATAATACCGCACCCAACCCATCTAATGAGGCATCAATAGACAAGACCAGGGGCTGGGAAAAATCTGGGTGTGAAAGGACATCACAATTTAACACACTGTCCTTGAGCTTAGACAGTGACACCTCACACTCTTCTGTCCAATCAGAGGGCTTGAGCTTTCTGTATGAGCCCGGGTTGGTCAGTTTGACCCTACCTTTTGGCCAGATGGAAGGGCGAACAATGGCTTAGCTAGGCTAGAGCAGTTGAGGATAAAGTGCTGATAGTATAACACCATGCCTAGACATGACTTTACCGTCTTTACTGATGGTCTAGAACCATCATCTTCCATAAGGTCCGCTTTTGTAATTTTTGATATGACCTCCACCTTGGCTGGATCTACAGCAACACCATTTCCGTCTATTATGTGGCCCAGGAATTTCACTGATGACCTCATTAAATGACACTTTCTGGGACTCAGTTTGAGATTATGGCAACTCAGGCGCTGGAAAACAACCTCTAGCCTATCTAGGGCCTCTTGTTCTGTGGTGGCAAAGACCAACAAGTCGTCAAGATAGCACAAGAGGCTACTGAAGTTTAGGTCCCCAAATATACTGAGCATCATCCGCATGAATGTGGCGGGGTTGTTGCATAACCCCTGCGGCATGCGGTTATAGTCCCGTTGGAGTTGTGAATGCCGTGTATTTTTTGTCGTCTTCTGCCATTGGGATTTTATAGAATCCTGAGGTCAAGTCCATTGTGCTAAAGTAGGCATTTCCCCCTAAAGCAAGTGCGTGCACATCTTTAGCATTTAACCATCTGAAATCAGTGCACAGCCTCAGACTACTGTTCTTTTTCCAGACTAGAACGAGCGGGGACGCATATTCACTGACTGATTTCCTTATGAGGTCTTGCTCCTCCATTTCAGACAGGACCTGACGCAGTTTCTGGTAACGGGCAGGTGGGACTCGCGTGTAGGGCAGACGGAATGGCCTTTCATCAGTGAGTCTTGTACGATGCACGAAATCTTTAGCCTTGCCACAATCTAGTGGGTGTTTAGAGAAAATGTCATTATGTCTCTCTATTAGGGTAACAAGCTTTTCCTTACCACTTTGGCTGGCATAGCACTAATCAATATCTATGTCTGTGAGTCCGACCTGTTTAAGTTTTTGTTTTAGACTTGGAGAGCTCTCAGTTCTTTCATATTGGGCAGCGTTCGCTGGCTTGTCCCCTGGGAAACCTCAAACTCCTCTACAGCTACACAAGTAGACCCATCTGCTAGTTTGGCATTTTTCTTTAAGGTGATAGGCTTATCAGACAGATTAGTGACCTTCATAGGAACCCAGCGGTCACCCCACAACGATGTAACTACATGACCAACCATAATGTTACGTGGCATGGACTTGGATGAGGTGGGTTCGACAATAACTGTACTACCAGGCGACATAGGGACATTTTTGGGAAGCTTACCCCAAGCCAAGTGTTCTTGTTTCGCTAACAGAGTGACTGACTTTTGGAGTTTTAACTGTCCCAATCTTATCTGGAAGTTCGTCACCTTGCCACAGCAAGGATTTTGCCATGAGATCCAGAAACTGCTCGCACTTTGGGGACAGGTCGCCACTGGAAACAAGATGCAAGTAATCAGAAGTTACTTTGAGTGGACGCATTAAAAATTTGATTACGTTGGTACCTAAAATCAAATCGTCAAGCTGCCCAGGGACTACAAGAACAGGCACCATACAACTTTGTTCATACAGTTTCATTTCCACTTGATACATGCATTTGGCTTTGCTCAAAGTTCCTCCACAACCCACAAGCACGACCTCCTGAGTTAAGGGAATAGGGTCTGAGAGCACCATTTTGTTTAACATCTCAAGCTCTGCCTTTTCACTGAGAGTACATGCCATGGATCCTGAATCTAACATGCCCTCCACATCAATACTGTTGTTTATTTTGACAGTTTTATAAAACAGTTTATCGTAGGAACCAACTCTCTGCGTATTTTGAACAATTACTTTAGCACCGGCCGGAGCTGCAGCACACGCTTTAACATGGTGTTGTTCCAAATCACTGTAGAGGGTGTCATTTGGTGTGCCCACACATCCCCTCACACAATGCGGGCCAGCTAGTTTAAAGGCTGGGTGTTTTGCTGGGGGGAACTGCCCAGTCTTTGGTTGGACTTAAAGTTAGGGCAGTTTTTCTTAATGAGGTTTGGCTGGAAGCATGCAAGGCACAACCGTTTTTGTCTACTATGTGCAAGAGTGGAGTGGTCATGGGACTGACAAATTCGGCAGGGCCGTCGCTGGAAGTGGTCAGGTTTGATGGGGTCAGATACAACATCGGCGACCTTGAGTGCCTTGAAAGGCGCCTTATAAATTGAATGTATTATTATTATTATTATCATCATCATGGGTATTCTGCGCGAAGGCTCGATCAAAAATACTCATAAGCGTCTTTAGGCAATCATCATTGCAAGAAGGCTTAGACATTGGATTCTCAATTTGTGTGGCTGGCTCTTTTAATTGACTTATAGTTTCTGGAGAGCCCGGCTCAGGTGTCTGAACATGAACTGTAACAGGCTGAGAACTTTTGGGCTTGGTGACAACCTGCTCTTTTCTTTCGGTCTGATACATGTCAATGTGCTCTTGGACCTCACTAACGGTCCACTTGTCTGGGGCTTTAGATCTGAAGACAGCAGCGAGTGTTGGATCAGGACATTATTTTACAAACATCATTGCTGCTTTGTGACATGGGTCTCCCATATGTCTTCCCATCCTTTTTAATCCCTCCTCAGCAGTATCTACAGCTTTATTTAATCTCAACCAGTACTCAACTGGAGCCTCACCTGGCACTGGGACTGTACTGTAGAAATCAGCCATTGGCATACACGAGTAGATTACACTGCTGAAGTGTTGTCTGAGGATGTCATAAATGATTTTAAGATTTTCCTGAGCTTTCATGGATGGACTGCTTCGCAGAGTTATACACACTACATTTTTAGCCTTCCCCATTAACTTTGACATTATTTCAGAATGCTGCTCAGTGGTGTGGCTCGTTTTTTGAAATAGACTTCCATCAGTTCTTGCCACTCACAAACTGTGTTCTTGTCCAAACCATCTCCCCGGAAGACCGGAGGCTCTCTCACATCTGATTGGAGAACAAATTTGGCACCGGACAAGTTCGGGTAAGTGGGATTGCTGGACAGCTGGCCTACACCGCTTTGAGCTGGGGTGTCATTTAAGCTTTGTCCCATTTCACTTTTCAACTGGTCTCATAGTCTGTCCTACTTGCTGTGCAATATGTGTTATCAAGTTACTCAAATTCGGGTCTGTTGCAGCAAGAAAGCCCATAACATTTTCATTTTGAGTAGTATCTGTTGGTACATTACCCAGGATATGAGTGGAGCAGAAAGCAGGTGAGCTAACATTATCTGCACCTCGAACTGGCGTCTGTAGTAACTCATTAATAAACCTTCCTCTACCCATACCCAAAGAAGGTGTCTCTGTAGGAACCCCTTGATTCTCCCCTTCATCAACAGTGGATGTCATCTTGATACATTCAGCGGTTAACAACAAAATGAAATTTCAACACCTTGTAACTTATAGAACTGAACGTTAGAAACTAGGTGCATAAATGTCTTTTATGGTTCTTATCCAACTCTTTCAAATGAAAAAAACCTTTATCAGCAATCTGTGTGAATGCAGCAACCCACGGCGACCAAACTGCCGTTGATCCACAGCTCCGGCAGGGACGACCAGACTGAGCGATGTGAATCTGGGTCACGGCAACACTGTAGCCGGCCTTTTGGGGTTGTTTTTCCGACTCGTTTTACATTCCACTTTTTCAGTGTGTTACAATAAATGACAATACTACAAGTAAGGTAGAACATGGGTGTATGATGAAAAACATTCTCAAAAGTTGAAAATGGATGAACTATATTTTTTAAAAGCTTTAAGGAATCCATTCCTGGAATCAATTCCAGTGACTCTTGTGATTAGGAATCAACTAACCTTTTCCCTGTCAAACAGCCCTAGGCTGTGGTAGCTCACGTCCCAGTACCATGCGTGCAGTATGCAAGATGGATACTACTGGGAAAAGTAATTAACCTTTGTCGTGGTATTAGCTACTCTTAAATTGCATGGTAGGTACTATACGTTTTTGTATTGAAAGAACAGTAGTTTTCTTTACTGCGTAATTAATAATAGTGGCAATTTTAAGTCTTTTTTATTAGTTTAGTTTTTTTGGAGATGTCATTCAAGCTATTATTTACTAAGGAATTGTTTTACTTTTATTGCGAAATCTGGGACTTAGTACGTTCTGGTTATATTCCAGTTTGCTAGTTTATTACCTTTCCATCAGCAAGACAAAACGTTCCCTGACTTGTTCTTACCTGACTACATGCTGGTTAGATTTCTATATCTAGAGTGCTTTGTTTGATTTGTGCAATTTTTTACTATTGAATTTGTATTTTTGTGTCCGTTTTCAGATTGCTTAGAACACGGGATTTGATACATCCAGGTTTATGAGCCAGTTTGTATCTTGATGTGGGATTGAAAGTACACCGCTTCAACCATGTCTCAAGCCCTCCACATCAACAGCATTGCCTCAGGTAAATGCAGCATAACTCTTTATAGTCAAAGTTGCAATCCGGTTGAATGCCATCATCTTCAACCAAAAAAAATCAAGGTAACTTGTTTACACTTTGAATGCACACCTACTATGTTATAATATATAGCTTTGGCTTCTTTTTTGCCAGCACAGCATGGTCTTACTCGCCTTTGCTTTCCATTTGTTTTTGTCACTGACCATATTTTGTATGTTTACCTTCTAACCTGATCTACTCTCTTGCCCCAAATTTGTTTAATGTCAATGTCTTCCTTCTGGTTAAATTAAGGTTTGATAAAAAATATCTGTTTACATAACTTTTGCCTGGTAGTTACAGTAATGGGCGAACCGAGCGCAAATTTCTTATATGGCTTACGTTCTGAAGTATTTTGTAGCTTGTAAGCTAACACAGCATTTGAAAACTCCATTTTGAAAGTGTGTTGTCTGTTGTACCGCCATTTAAATTCAACAATGTAATCCTTCATCAAAACGCCACATTCTCTTGAGATCCACTCAAACTGTGTTTGGCAATCCTTTATTTTTTTCAAAACATCGAATTTTGTCTGCTGCAAGTGTATACTACTGTAAATAAAGTGGCTTGCAAAAGTATCACAATCACCTTGAAATGTATCCGATTTGTCTTGATTTGAACTTAAATTTGATTCTTATACAAACCTTTCCAGTCAGTATTTTTAACTCAACTTTAAACTCATATGCTCTAAAAGTATCTTTTCAATGCTAATATTAATTATCTGTCAGCAGATCTTTAAAAGTAAATAAAAAAGCTAAAATGATGCTTACATAAGTATTCAAACCATACTTGTCCAATCGCAGTTGAGGGAGTTGTTTCTCTTTGTTAGTGTTTCAGAACGAGCATTGTCGTGGGTCTCGTTGATCGTTGTTTCCACCATTCTTGTTGTGATGGTGTTGACATTTCTCTTATTTCGGTTTCCATTAACTGTTCTGGCAACTTTTGTTGCCATCTATTTCCCGATGGGAATGAGGCTTTAGAGGTATGCTTTTCAATTTTAGCTCCCTATAAATTGATGTGTTGCTCCTGTTGTACAGTCAGGACTTCAGGTTTTTCTCCGCTTGTCTTCCTAGCTGTCACTTTGACTTTTGTGAACGCTCTAGTTGCGAATTCACATTGGTCAGCAATTATCATTTTGGCACGGTCGATTTTTACTGCTATTAGACTACTGTTGGAGGGGTGCGGGTTGCTGAGGAAGAGTTCTTTGAGGCAGGGCTCCTCTTCCGTTCTCGGGGTGTTCCTGCTGCCAAAGTAGGTTGCTCAGAGTCTCCGGTAGTATGCATTTGGGGACCCTTGACGAGTTTGTCAGGTGTTCTTTGCGTTGCCTTTAGAGTTTTCTAGAGAACTCATGTTGGAGTGCACTGCAGAGAGCGCTAAATATGTTTTTTGTTGAGATAGCCTGGTGTTGAATGAAGGCTGAGACATCTCCATTAGAGGTCTTTTCAGTAGTCTAATTTGGTCGGCATCTGTGGACTCTGAATATGGAGCCAAGGCTTCTGACAGGTTCCAGAGAAAGGTTCCCTTGTCATTGTCAGTGGCTAATTAAGGTTTAAATGTCTAATGTTCTGGCTATTTGCGCTTGCTTTTCTGCATTTACTAGGTAGTAGTGGTCTTGATCAGAGCTCCAGTGCGGTCCCGTCTTGTTGCCATGGTGAGGAGCAACTTGAGAAGTGGTCTGGGAAGTGTCTGTCTTTGGCTGTGGTTGTGCCATGGTGAGACCAGTTATCCTTTAAGTTCCCAACAGAGAGTATATACTCGCCCCCGTTTTCTGTTGCTCGTGGGTTGGTATAGACTCTATTTCATACCGAAGGTTTCCCAGAGGCCGTTTTAAGGTGACAGTTCATTGACTACTTTGGAGACTTGGGAGTCCGATGTGATTGGTTGTCATTGAGCTGCATCAGGGCCTATAATTCTCCCTTTGTAAGGTCCCAAGTGACTGGGTCGACTTCCGATTGCCTATTGATGGCACTTCTCTGTGATCCTCAGGTGATCTCGTAAGGTCACAGTTTGTTTTGCTCGTGGTGAGACCTTGAGGTCTGTTGTTCTTGGAACCAGGATTATTTCTTCAGGACTCGCACCAGATTCCTCTTAATGGACTTTCTCTGTTGAAGGGTCCATGCCTTTGGAGGAGATTTTCATGCTTTTCCTCCAACTGATTCATCCTAGTTATTAAAGCTTGAATGTCGAACAGTTCTGGCTGGTGTTCCTCGCTGTTGACTCTTTTTGAGCTTTCCAGGTCAGCCGAGGCTTCAACGGTTTCCCAGCGGGTTTGATAACTGGCTACCTGTTGGGTAAAAACCTTTTTTGCTTCTTTGAGGTTAATGTCAGTGGTAATTGTCTGAACCTGTTTATAATTTGCATATTGAAATGTTGTCCCTAGTGAACACTTTAAGACAATATGGTGTGGCCCACGGCAGCGTGTGATTAGACAATGGTAATCAAGCACAGCGGCTTTGCACTCACTATTGTGGCAACATTGGCTAGCTTGTCTTAGTTTGCTCACTTCTGTAACGGTTTAAAACCTCTCCAGCCTGAGCCCAAAAGTTCTGTAATTCCGATCTGTAGAAAAAAAAGGACTTTGTCTTCCATGGAGCCTTTTTACTAAAGGCATCATTTACTGTGATAAATTTAGACTATGTATCTCCATAGTTTTTTTTCAAGTCATATCATTTACTAAACATTCAATATAACTGATCTTAGCCTGAAATGTGGCATAAAATGTAACTTTGCAGCGTTAAATATAATGCTTTGGGCTTGTTTCTTGTGTTATCTCTTTGGCTTTGCTTCGGCTCTAGTAATTTTCTTTCAGTGCGTCGTTCAATCACACAAAATATTTGCGCCAATAACCCATAGGAAATTTAAAGGTAAATAGCAGGATTTGTCTGCTAAATTTGTCTTTTTTTCAGGATTACAGTAGGTTATTTACCGGCTGCGCTATTAATCATTTGGTCATTAGACGTTGTGTTCCAAAATTAAAGTGTGCCGGCTGGAAAGTGTTAACCACAGATTTAAAGGGGTTCAAGGAACTACAATGGCTTGCAAAAGCATTCAGCCCTCTTGAACTTTTCATTTTGTCATGTTACGACCACAAACAGAAATATATTTTATTGGAATTTTATGTGAAAGACCAACACAAAGTGGCGCACAATTGTGAAGTAGAAAGTAAATTATACATGATTTTCAAAAAATTACAAATAAAAAAACTGAAAAGTACGGTATGCAAAAGTATTAAGCTCCCCTGAGTCAATACTTTGTGGAACCGCCTTTTGCTCAATTACAGCTGCATCTCTTTTGGGGTATGTCTCTACCAGCTTTACAAATCAAGAGACAAAATTTTTTGCCCATTCTTCTTTGCAAAACAGCTCAAGCTCAGTCAGATTAGATGGAGAGCATTTGTGAACGGCAGTTTTCAGATCTTGCCACAGATTCCCAATTGGATTTAGGTCTGGACTTTGTCTTGGCCATTCTAACACATTAATGTTTTTTTTAAACCATTCCATTGTAGCCCTGGCTTTGTTTAGGGTCGTTGTCCTGCTGGAAGGTGAACCTCCGCCCCAGTCTCAAGTCTTTTGCAGACTCCAACAGGTTTTCTTCCAAGATGGCCCTGTATTTGGCTCCATCCATCTTCCCATCAACTCTGACCATCTTCCTTGTCCCTGCTGAAGAGAAGCACACCCAGAGCATGATGCTGCTACCACCATGTTTGGCAGTGGGGATGGTGTGATTAGAGTGATGTGCATTGTTAGTTTTCCACCACACACAGCGTTTTGCATTTTGGTCTTATCTGACCAGAGCACCTTCTTCCACATGTTTGCTGTGTCTCCCATACGGCTTCTGGCAAATTGCAAACGGGACTTCTTACGGTTTTCTTTTAACAATGGCTTTCTTCTTGCCACTCTTCCATAAATGCCAGATTTGTGCAGCGCACGACTAATAGTTGTCCTGTGGACAGATTCCCCCACCTGAGCTGTGGATCTCTGCAGTGTGTTGAGAGTCATCACAGGCTTCTTGGCTGCATCTCTGATCAGTGCTCTCCTTGTTCGGCCTATAAGTTTAGGTGAAGATGATGGATTGAACAGTGCTCCTTGAGATGTTCAAAGCTTGGGAAATCTTTTCATAGCCAAACCCTGATTTAAACTGCTCCACAACTTTATCCCTGACCTGTCTGTTGTGTTCCTTGGACATCATGATGCTGTTCGCTCCCCAATATTCTCTTAACCTCTGAGGCCGTCACAAAACAGCTGTATTTGTACTCAGATTAGATTACACACAGGTGGACTCTATTTAGTCATTGGGTCAACATTTGATCGTTCAGCAATCATCAGGCAACTTCTGAAGGCAATTGGTTACACTCAGAGAAAAGAGGGCTGAATAGTTTTGCACATCGTACTTTTCAGTTTTTTTTTGTTTTTTTTAAATCATATCTGATTTTCTATCTACTTTACGATTGTGTGCCCCTTTGTGTTAGTCTTTCACATAAAATTCCAATAATATATACTTAGATTTTTGGTTGTAACGTGACAAAATGTGGAAAAGTTTAAGGGGGCTGAATACTTGCTATTTACTGCAAGCCACTGTAGTCTCATTCTTTCCTTGTCTTCTCAATTCGCTATGTCTATGAAACTCATACTTATTGGCCACATCAATAAAGAGAGACAAACCTAAACCTGCACTATACCACCACATTCACGAGGCTATCAAATCCACTGTTAAATGTTAAAATCCAAATGTGTATCTTTGATATTTATACAATCATTCATCTGCCTAGGTACTTCAAATGGGGTGCCAAATAATGTAGGGTGACTGGCCTACTATGTCTTGTGTGTAAATGACTTACGATTTTTTTAAGATTAGCAATTCATTCATAGATTAGTATTATAATTGATCAAGGTGATGATGACCTATCACCTAGTATACGGAGCACCACGCAGAATTTAACTTAGGCTAAGCACGGTTCTGTGGGAAACCAAATCAATTTGGCATTGATTTAATTATTTATTTTTAATAATCGTATTGTAATCCAGCGGATCCTCTGCATCAGTAGATCAGGTTAAAAGCTCAGAATTATTTCGGAAAACTTTGGAAGTTGTGAAGTTCGAATATGGTCTGAACAAAGTTCGAACACAAGTTCAAACCTGTGCAAGTTGTGTTTGGGCCTGTAGTGTGATCAAAGGCTTAAATATTTTCTATGAGTTACTAGCAGACGCATGGTCAAGGAATAGTGGGGGTGCAATTATGTCAACCCGCGTGACGCAGAGTGGCCCTCCAAGGTTACATGCGGGTGTTTTAAAGCAAAGGTTTTCTGGTTGAGGGCCTATTTATTGGAAGCATTGAAAGGAGCAACCAGAAGGTGTCTGGGGTCACCTGATTAGCCACAGGCCAATGAAGAGAGGGGTTTATTATCTCACTTTGATTAGGTAAGGGCTGAGTATCGTTATGTTTCTATTTACGTTTATATTCTAGGAATATGTTCTACAGAATGTCTGGCAATCTAATGACATTTCATTGTGAATATTTCAAAACCAAACCTAGCCATGCTAACCAAGACGTTCATTAAGAAAATCAATACATCGTAAATGATTACCAGAAAGTGGACATAATTGATGGCTTGATTGATTACAATTTCTTCTTGTTGTCAAAACCAGGTGGTTGCAGTTTGCTACTTAATGGTAATATATGTACAGTTTATATGACAAAATAAAGCACTTTTATCTTTGATTGGATTGCTGTTCTCAGTCTATATACATTTTTAAGACACCCTCTCTATCTTCAGAAAAATAGAGTGATATAGCAAGCCACATAGGCTTAGAACCAGTTCTTCTCAGAAGCCTGTGGTTGCGGATAGGCTACAGACTTGAGACTTGATTTGGCCCATTACCAAAAAATTTGCATAGTAGGGCCCCTTTAACAGTTGAAGTTGATGAGGCCCCTTTTAAGAAGCATTTGTTTGCCTGATGTCATCTCATTGCTACTAGAAGACGCTAATGTGTCATTAGCGCTAAACACAATCTATGCCAGATTCACATGTTGGTTAGTGTATTGGACGTACACATGATTTTCCAGTATTAACCTGCCTCCAGTAATTCAATACATTTAGTTAACTTATAAGGGTGACAGATACATTTTTGAGGTTTATGTGGGATGTTAACAACTGAGGGGGAGCCGTTCAGTTCAGTAGGAAAATTTCACACACAAAAACAATAAAACAAGTACATTGTCATCACAGTGATGCTGACTTGTCATCGCTTGATGTTAATACCGGTGTTGTGCCAAAATTTGACTGGGTGCCAGAATTTGATTTGAACACATCATACAAATGCGTGAGAGACAACATTACATTTTTCAAAGCCCACTCACTGAAATATTACCACACCGTGGACATTTTCTTTCCTTCTTCTATGAAAGCAAACATGCTCGCGGCAACAACTTTTAAGCAAATGTTTGCAATTTAAACATCGGCCACTGCGATGGCAAATGCCATCTTATTTGCCAATGGCAGTCAACAAGGTCAACATCGGTCGATAACAATATACGGCCAATACATCGGTTTATCCCTAATATATTGTTGTAAATAATGTATACAAAACCTGTACTGAAGCGTGTTTGTGTGTGCCTATTTATTATGCTTTTAGTACAAGTGTTGTTTTCTGTATTAAAACTGTTTTCTGTTCTGTCTGAGGTAGGAAGGGGGAGTCAGTCTAAGTTCACAGTGTCTGCCCTCTCTTCGAGTGAGCATTGTGAGAGTGTAAGGAGGGAATGGGGGAGAAATCTTTGACACAGGGAAAAGAAGGGGCTAGTATGTGAGTGAATCAAGAATGCAGTCTACTGTTTGACTGAGGCATGTGAAGCTTGATCATTGAGGCAGAGACATTTTAACACCAGGATTAGCCTGCTTGAAATGAAAAGAAGGATTGGCTGCATAACTGGTGCTAAAGGTAAGAACATAGTTAGGTATTTAAACCTGCTGTTTACTTTAGCAATTTTGTCTCCAATGCATAATAGATTTTCACATATAGAGGCCAAAAATGTAGAAAATCGTAAGTGTACTGATACTATGTAGCATTTTTAATGTCCCTGGGAGCAGATAACTACGCAGTGACAGATCACTCAAGATGTACGCCATTTGAAATGTATGTCAAGCAGATGTGATGAAACTATCTACTTGTTAGTTTAATGCAAAAGAATTAGCAAAGGTTTAAATTGCATGGATCTTGGGTTGGTCTCATAACTTTAAATTTAGTCAGTATTCAAAGGCAAAGTCAAAGTAAAAGGTTGCTGGGTAGTTTTAGAAACCTTATGGAAGAGAAAATATTGACACTGTCTGTTTACTTTCTCTCTGCCCCTTCTGCTCTTTCTCCTAACCAAGTCTAGTTAAAACTGACTGGTTATTTTCCGTATGTCTTATTCCTACCATATACACCTTCTGGGATTTGATGTAAAACTAATATAACCTTCGACAAAATTAGTTTATTACTGAAACAAGAAGCTAAATGTTGGTCTGTTATCTGTTATGCTCTCTGTTTCCAAAACAATTCATATGTGAACGTAATGCCAAATATTTGAAAAACACAAATGCCATGTCTGAACTTTGACAACAGCTGAAATATTGGCTGTTTAAAATTAGTGTACTTATAGTATGTATCCTATGCCAGTTAGAAAAGATAACTGTAGCAATCTCGTGCCACTACTGTCGGCTTTGAACCCCCACACACAGACACAGGAGATAGTGATTATTGCTTGCTGCACTTTGTGCTTCTTTATTAGAGTTTTGCTATTTAACAATACATATAGCTCTCCGCTCCACTCGTCGGTGATCCTCTCTCTCTCTGGCTTGTGGTCCCACTTTTAGCAACCCCAGGCTCACTGTTGGAATCAATCAGAGGCAATCAAACAATTAGCAGTTATTGGCGCCGATTACCTCCAGCTGTTAGTTGTGGTGAAGGATCCGAGAGCCGCTCCTCTCGCTCTCTCTCTCTGCAGC
>JAVQJS010107304.1:0-12888 GCA_036024795.1 Galaxias rostratus | reverse complement strand
CACACACACACACACACACACACACACACAAACACACACACACACACACACACACATACACACAAACACACACACACACACACACACACACACACACACACACACACACACAGGTGTCTGAGAGCCCTTCTCTTATTACGGCTTCTTCTGTATTCCTCCTTTTATGGAAAGAAGAAGAGAAGAAGAAGAGAAGAAGAAGAGAAGAAGAAAAACACCTCTCTCTTCTAACTTCATACTTCTCTCTCTCTACCTCTCTCTCTCTCTCTCCACCTCTCTCTCGCTCTCTCTCTCTCTCTCTAACTATCTCTCTACAACTCTCTCTCTTTCTCTCTCTCTTTCTCTCTCTCTGTCTCACACTCTCTGTCTCTCTCTCTGGGTGTCCCAGTAGAGAGTCAGGCTGACGAGCCAGTGTGTGTGTGTGAGCGTGTGTGTGTATGTGTGTGTGTGTGTGCGTGTGTGTGTATGTATGCATGTGTGTTTGCGTGCGTGTGCGTGTGTGTTTGTGTGCGTATGTGCGTATGTGTGTGTGTATGTGTGTGTGTGTGTGTCTAAATCGAACGGACTACATGCCGTCGTTAGATTCACTGACTCAGAGGAGACCCCCCCGTGTAAGGAGCTCTTACAGCTGAACCAGGATCAGTCCAAGACGCACTAACACGGTGTTCCTGCCGTCACGGGCTGATCACACACCTCCCAGTACACGCCGATGAGGATGTGAGGGTATATCTCGCGCTTTAGGGCTCTCTGAATATAAATAGGTGAGTCAGATGCTTAGGCATACCAATCACCTCGGCGACATCACGGGGAGCGTGTGCTTTGCTTCACCGCCTGCTGTCTCTTTTTGAGTCGTATGGGTCTTTGGGAAAAGACCTAGGAACAGACCGTCAGACAGACAGACAGGCCAAGAGACAGACAGGTTGTGTGAGACGGACAGTCTGTCAGAGAGTCTGGCAGACAGACAGAAAGACAGACAGAGACTAATAGACAGACAGGCTGGGAAAGACAGTCAGATAGACAGACAGCAGGAAGACAGTAAGACAGACAGACAGACCGACAGACAGACAGACAGGCAGGCAGGCAGACAGACAAATACAGGGTGAGAGAAAAATACTGTAGACTGACAGACAGACAGACAGACAGACAGACGGAGAGACAGAGAGACACAGACAGTTTGAAATAATTGCAGAGATCAGTCATCCCGCTGTGCAGCTTCTATTGTGGTTGTTGTTGCTATGCAATGGCAAGCCAGAGGGCACGAGACCGTGGCACCTGACCCAAATCTGCGTTTACATACAGCCAACGGTGACTGCGAGAGAGAGACCTCCTCAAAATAATTAGATTTTCTGTCGCTGACTTTACTCTCTCGTTGAGTGCAGTTACGGTCTCTCAAGGCTCATTGAAGTCAAAGAACACGGAAGGCTAAATTGGATAAATATATAAATATTCATATAGATAGAGATGTTTGCATTCAATGGAATTTCGCATAAAAATAAACAAGATATCGAATGTGTTCATTCACAGTTGTTCCGATCAAGACACAGACCGACAGGGATGTTGCACGGTTTGCCAAACGCAGGTGTGTGTTGCCGGTGTTGACTGAGCAGACACAGGTGCGCGCCTGTCCTTATAAAGGAGGGAATTATTGTCGACTTGGGAGTGCAGTCTCTGCCGTATGGAAGTAGGTGTGCGCGGATAAATTCGGATTCGTTGAAGCTAATTCGTTGAGGAGCTCCGTTTGTGCATGAAAGGGGTTGTCTAATTATATTAGACACACATAGCACATAGAAAAGGCGTTCAAATCTTAAACAACCACACATTATGTAGATTTGTATTCACCCCATCTCCTCCTCCTCCAAATAACCCACATTCAAACCAAACGGAAAAAAGGTTTCAAATTCTGTCTACTTACATGCCATATTGCAAAGAAGATTAGAGAAGCGCAGAGGACCAGTGACAGCATGTAGCAGAAGGCAGCGAATGTGAACATAATTTCAACGGAAAACTGAGGACAACCTCCCAAGCAAGAGACGCTGTGAGGAATCGCATCTAGAACGAAATGAGTATTATCACGGTGCTAGGACAAAACGAGGTGCCATCACTTTGCCCGTGAACGCTCGCAACAAATTGTTGCCTGTAACACTCCCGATTCTTCGCGCCTCCGAAGCGTCTGTCGTTGCCTTTACTTTAAAGTCGCAACGTGTTGCCGCTCCAGGTTCCCTATAGGAAAATCAGATACGTCGACTTGACATGATCAAAACAACCTGCAGGCTACAAAAAACCCCGTCAAAAACAGCTTTTAGAACATGCTCAATGACTGCCTTCAAGTCCATAGATGAATATATCCGTTCCGCTTTTGATTAAAAATTTGCGAGTCAAAATGTCCTGTATACGCACCATCCCAAAACATGAAGAGCAATAATTAGGCTGTTCACCCGACAGGTAAACAATAACGAATCCAATTCAGCGACTAGAAAAACACTATATAATGTAGCACGCCATGTGATCGTATCATGTCAAGAGCCCCCCTCTCCTCCCGGTTTCACGGGTAATATCCACGTTTTGTTTTTTTCACAGTCCTGCAGCTCCGCCAAACCGAGTCAACCAGGGCTTTAACAGGTAGAATTAAAGTGACAGCTATAAGTAGAATGGGTTAATAATCTATAATTGTAATGACAATTTCCTTAAAGATTCCATTGTATTTAGGCTTAACTGGTTGCTCCGCTATACTTGGCTAAACAAAAACTCTATTTGTCACATATGTGGTCATCATATAAACAACCCTTAAATTAACAATGCGTAAAATAAAAAATCTAAACTTGGCTAGAGCAGCGGTAAGCGAAAGTACGTATAAAATTGAGAAACTCAAATGCCACTCCCAAAAAAACAAGATAAAATAAAACAATTTTAAAATATACGCTTGTGAAAGTTTCTTGACAAAGTCGGTTACTGACCGTTTGGCTCCATCTTGCGACAATATAGAGAAAGTTCGATGCTTAACCCCAACATTTTAAGGTGCTTGCTCGTTCGTACATGGCGATCTGATCCTACTATTTAACAAGCCTTCTAATATTACTGTGTTGGTTTGTCTTTCTCTTAGCAACGATGAGTAACTTTCGCTTGACAATCTCTTCTGTAGACCGCCTTCTGTATTATTTCAGAGAGATTATAGCATATAAAAGCTGGAAATTGTCAATAGGTACTTTACTCAATCTGTATTCATAAGACTGTTTGACATTCAATTTGTTTTATATATTTTTTGGGGTGTTTTTTATTTCGATTGTAGCCTTGACCATTGCGTAAAAGCAATCCATCACTGCTTGCTATTCGACGGTATGTGTTCGTTCCCTAAGGATGCAGGGAGCGAGACATCTTGTTCCAAGGACAACTACCGCTCAAATGAGCTGGTGGTCCAGGAATTCAGACCCCACATGCGACACGTAAAGCCCACCCTAACAGAGTAAGTCAAAAATTTATTACAAAATACAAAAAATATCAATCAAATAGGCTTGGTTGTCAGCACAAAAAATATAAGAATACAGAATGATGATACACATACTTTTTAATGGAACCTACATTTGAATGCTAAAAAACATGACGAAAGAATTAAATTAACTCATAATACAGTTAGCTAATTTCATTTTCCCAGTTAAGGTTTTTCCTATCCATAGGCCAACAGAGAACTGCATTTTATTCAACTGAATAAACTGCGTTTATTAATTCACACCTCCCTCAAGTCATTCCGGAATGGAACTTGTCAAAGTGGCGCTGGGACGAACTTATCTTGTCACGGCGCCATTATGACAGCGCAGGGCGCTACGTGATTCATGTGTCAGTTACCATGTCAGCACAACGCAGGGAGAGCGGAGGTTTCCGGGCAGCAGTAGGAATCAGTTGGAAAAACGAAGAAGAAAGAGAAAAAAAAACAGTTGTGGAGAGAAAGAGAAAAGCCAAGATAGATTGTCTCCAAGAAATGGGCCAAGTCACTGTTTAAGTAATTCACCTAGCCTGGTAGGTGTTGATGAACTAAGAGTTTATAATTGCTGGTGTTTCTATGAAACGATACAACAATTTGAAACCCCACCCGCACATTAACAGGAAACACATTCAGTAATCCAGGTTTCCTAAAGAGAGCCTTAATACTGGTGTACGACACTAGCATCCGCTGTTCTCTTCAGCCCCAGTGAAAGACTGAATCGTGAAGCCTTGCGCATGTTATCATTCTGTAGTGTGTGAGTATCTCCAATAATGCCATGAGAACATCTCTTTGGCATCAGTTGGCATTGTTCCGTCACAAAGGAGTAACGTCTGTCATAAAGACCACACTAAGAATGTTTGGTGTGATCTCACACTCGTGAGACGGAGCCGAACTCCACAGACACGCTTTGAAAAATAACAACATTTGAATGAAACTTTTGACACGGACACATTGTAATCCAGGCCACTCTTAGAGACTATAGGGGCTGTGCTGTATATTACCAGTAAGCCATCAGATGCAGACGATCGTCCCAGTTTCTACCACACCTGGTGTAGTTAATCCCATTCAGTGAGGCCTTGACTGATTGCACCAGGTGTTGGACAACTTGGAAGACTAAAAACCTGAAATGGATGGGGGGTCCTCGAGGACTGGATTGAGACATACTGCATTAAAGGGTCCCTAGTATGCTTTTTGAGGATTTCCCTTTCATTGAGTATGTTACATAGCTGCTTCCGTACATTGCACTGCTTTGACCTGCTCGTTCCCTCTTTGAGTGTGATTGACCTATGACCTTTCTAGATGTGACCTCGACCGACGCTCCCGCCCGCCTTGGCTTCCTGAGCCGCCACACGCCTCAGCGATGCTCCAATCCCTCAAGTCCAGGACAACAAGTTCCCTGAACTCAGAACCGCGTTTAGGACATTCCCACGTAAGTCCTCTAGGGGGCTTTAGAGAGGGAGACAAGAGACAAATCAAAAGTTCCAATTGTCATACAGGCTGGATAGAGAAGAATATTTATGGGGTGCGGGTGTTGGCTGTCTACTTATGAAAATCATATCCTTAAAAGATATTTTTTGCCAGAATTAAATCAAATTAAATACCATTACATACAAAAATGTAAAAAGAAATATGATATCACATTGTAAATAAAGCCATGGCTAACAAAGTAGGAGAAAGTTAATTAAAGATAAACTAATGGTCAATGTGCATCTGGCTGTGTCTTTTGCTCCAGGTTTGCCATTGTGTGACTGTCAAAGCACTTTAAAGCATTGTCATTCATATTGTTTTGCCTTTATATTTGCTATACAAATACAGGTTATTTGTGACAGCAATGATTATTATAATTATGATAACGACTGCGATGAAGAGGATTGTGATAATGAGGGTGATGATGATGATGATTATCATGATCATGATGGTGATAATGATGACGATGTTGATAACGATGAAGAAGATAGTAATGATGATGACGATGTTGATGGTGATGATGATGAAGAAAGTGATGATCATGATGGTGATGATGGTGATGATGATGTCGATGATGATGCGGGTGATTTTGAAGATGATGATTACCATGATCATGATGGTGATGATGATGATGATGATGATGATGATGATGATGTTGTGTAGAAGCTAGCTGGGACTCGTAAGGGTAGTGGTCCCTCTATCCCACCACAGCGTCAGGCAGAGGGGCATCGATGTGACCTGGCCTTGGTAGGAGGGGCCTCCTGCCTGGGCAGTCTCTCCTGGAACTCTCCTGAGTTGACCCTGGAGGAGGTCATGGGCAGGAAGGACCACGGTATGGTGCCTTGTTATTTACTTGTTTGGCTGGATCGATTTTGTTGCTCTGAGATCAGTTATAATACAGCAGGATGCTGCTCTGAGATCAGTTGTAACAGCACAAAGCTGCTCTGAGATCAGCTATAATGCCATTCCTGTGCTTTTAGGACCGTTCCCCTGCCATGCGGTGGTGGGGGTCAGACCCTACACCTGCCCAGAGCAAAGCCCAGACTTCCACAAGATCGGATCCACCCTTCCCTCTGCCAACTTTGGGTGAGCAATGACAAAAGAACCTCAAATATATGTTTTAGGGCAAACCTGTGTCACATATATCCTTCATTTTCAGGATATTTACATTCATGAAAAACCTTGTTAAAAAGACTGTACCTGACTATAGGAAGTTTTGCAAAATCATGAAATCACAGCGCAGATACTCATGTTGGCCCCCAGATGACGCTAGCACCACACCAATCAGCAGACTGAAATGCACGGACGTCTTATAATAACAGCATGCTCTTTAACACATGAAGTGATGGCTTGTCTTTCCCAGTGTTATCCGCAAGCAAAACATCAAAGCAGACACCTTTATTCCTCTTCAACCTGTAAAGAAATGGTAAACTACTAATCTTTTTTGCAATCTATGAATGTATATAAAACAACTCTCTCACTTGAGAACTGTTGGATTCTAATAATGCCCATTGGTTTATCATTTTCATTCACTAAATACACACATTTTGTGAGAAACGACATTGTACACTATTAGAGTAAGCACTGATCAAACTAAACAATAATCACTGGATCTGTGTATTAATGTGTGTGTTGGTGTGTGTGTGTGTGTGTGTGTGTGTGTGTGTGGATGTGTGTATTAATATGTGTACGGGTGTGGGTTTGTGTGGATGTGTGTATTAATGCGTGTATGGCTTTGGGTGTGCGTAGAAGTATGGATTAATGTGTGTGCGTGTGTGTTAGTGTGTGTGTGTGTGTGTGTAAGTGCATGTGCGTGTGTGCATGTGATTGGATTTGTGTATTAATATGTGTGCGTTAATGGGTGTGTTCGTGTTTATAGATCTGTGTATTAATGTGTGTGTGTATTAACTGTGTGTGTGTGTGTGTGTATGTATTAATGTGTGTGTGTGTGTGTGTATTAATGTGTATGTGTGTGTGTGTGTGTATTTACTGTGTGTGTGTGTATTAACTGTGTGTGTGTGTGTGTGTGTGTGTGTGTGTGTGTATTAACTGTGTGTGTGTGTGTGTGTGTGTGTTCCCGTAGTGCTCCCTATAAGGAGAGGTGGAGGAGCCACCAGCGGGAAGAGGAGAGCGTTGAGGTGGAGGGCCTGGCCCACTGGATCCCTGCCACCCGTAACTACACCATAGACCTCCTGGAGGAGGAGACCATCACTCAGACGCTGTGACTCGGAGGCACGGAACCAGCACAACAACCACTGACTCGTGTCAGGAAAACACGCTTTTGTTTTGTTAATGAAAAGAGAAACTTGGAAATATGGGATGTTATTTGATTTTGTTTGTTAACACGATGTCTGAATGGATTTTTCTTTCTAAACACGCGTCTCTATTGAGAAAAGCAGAAAACATAAGTTTGCACGTGACCTGTCTTGGTGAGATTTTTGAATCTTTTTTTGGATTCAAAATGTTTATTTTTTGTTGTAGGGTTGTCTGACTTAACGTCGATAGTAATTTTTCATCCCCTGCTTCTTCCTGCATTAGACGAATCAATGTATTGAGGCTCACAAGACTGTATAATCAGCGGTTAAAATAAATCAAAACGTGCTGCTAAATATCACAGACCAGGATCCTTTGTATATATTTAGATTTTTTCTTGTCAGATAAGTTTCTGTTGACGTTTCTATAAGATTTGCGTATGAAACACCAGCCGTCAGCACTGTGATGGTAAAAGACAGCCGTTGGGCCAACAGCCAATCACATTGTGACTCTCCAGGCACACTTTGTTCTGAGGCCAGGCCACTACACGAAAAGAAAAGAGGATAAAGAAAAACTCAAGCAAAAATGAAAATAATAAATGAAACTCAAAGTTCTTCCGATTGAGATTTGTTGCAATCTGCTCCATCAAACCGCTACAAAACAAAGGATTCATTCAATCCTGTTCATGACTGTTTTGAACATTCGGTAGAACGTTGGTTTAAAGCAGCATATTGTATATTGTATATTATCACAGATGGATTAATTTAAATATGAGCTACAATGGCCCTGTGACGGACTGGCGATCTGTCCAGGGTGTACCCTGCCTCTCGCCCAAAGTCAGCTGGGATAGGCTCCAGCCTCCCCGTGACCCTGCATAGGATAAGCAGCTCTGATAATGGATGGATGGATGAGCTACAATACGACATATTCCATGCCTCCATCCATGATCCACTGCTTATCTTGGTCACGGTGGCAGCAGACTAAGCAGAGTAGTCCAGACATCCCTGTACTCCTCCTGGGGGATCCCAAGGCGTTCCCAGGCCGGATGAGATATATAATCTCTCCAGAGTGTTCTGGGTCTACCCCGGGGTCTCCTACCAGTGTGGTGTTCCCGGAAAACCTCCAACAGGGGGCGCCCGGGAGGCATCCTAATCAGACGCCCGTACCACCTCATCTGGCTCCTTTCGACGTGAAGGAGCAGCGGCTCTACTCCGAGCTCCCTCTGGATGACCGTGCTCCTTACTCCATCCCTAAGGCTGAGCTCAGCCATCCCACAGAGCATAAAGCATACTGTATACAATCACTGATAAAACTCTGATATGAACAAAGCAGCTTATTTTATATTGAAACAATCACTCATAGCAGAACTTTGATGTGAAGCAAACCACTGATAGCAGAACAGAACACAACGATGAGGTCAGTGGCAGTTGATCATTACGATTTCATTCATCAAGAACAGAGAGTTTATGATTCCATAAAACTATTATGGCGTACAGGCATAACCAACTGAACCACAGTGTATTTTATTGCAGATCTGACACACATCAAAGGCTTTTAATGTCTGGGATGAGCCACCCAAAACCCAAAACGATCAAACAGACCACAAGGCCTACAGGGCTCAGTCACTCAGAACCAATGGTATCTCTCCGTGACCCAGGACCGATTGACTCTCTCTCTCTCTCTCTCTCTCTCTCTCTCTCTCTCTCTCTCTCTCTCTCTCCCTCATAAACACATGCGCACGCACGCACGCGAGCACACTCACAAAGGACAACGCCGTTCTCATTGGCAAAGAAGGAACAAACAAAGCGCCTTTTCCCTTCGTTCCTCGCTCGCTCCGTTCCTCTCACCTCCATCCCTCACTTCCCACCTACGTTCCTCCCTCCCCTTTTTTTCCTTTCATCATTTGTCCTCCATGCTCTATCTTTCTGTGGTGCTTATCCTGCCCTCAGATCTGCCTTTGTTCTCGCCCGCCTGCCTGCTCAGTTGACTTTGCCGTGAGTCTGTTCACTGTTAAACGGTTAGTCCTCTTTCCTAAGCCAGGCCATATCACCCTGAGAAAATTACAGCGAGGAAGGGGTGAGGGCAAAGGAAAAGAAAAGGAAAAATGAGAGGCAGGGAGGAGAGAGGGTTAGACAGAAGGAGAGCAAGATTGTCGCCACAGCGATGACAGACTGACCGCCAGAGTGGCCATAAAAATCAGAAAGCAGCCAGTGGGAAATCATGTGTCTGGGAGGCCACGAGGTTTACCCACACACAGGGAGATAGATATACTGGCAGACAGACAGGAGGCTTATCTACACACAGGGAGACAGATTTACAGGCAGAGAGACAGGAGGTTACCCTACACACAGGGAGACAGATATACAGGCAGACAGACAGGAGGTTTACCAACACACAGGGAGACAGATATACGGGAAGACAGATAGGAGGTTTACCTACACAGGGAGACAGCTATACTGGCAGACAGGCAGGAGGTTTACCAACACATAGGGAGACAGATATACAGGCAGACAGACAGGAAGTTTCCCAACACACAGGAGGACAAATATGCATGCAGACAGACAGGAAGTTTCCCTATACACAGGGAGACAGATATACTGGCAGACAGACAGGAGGTTACCCTACACACAGGGAGACAGATATACTGGTAGACAGACAGACAAGAGACATACCAACACACAGGGAGACAGATATACAGGTAGACAGACAGGAGACCAGGAGGCTTACCTACCCAAGCAGACAGACAGGAGGCCATAAGGAATACTAACAGGCAGGGATGCAGATAGACAGGCCGACAGACAGGAGGTCATGAGGGATAGTGACACGCAGGGAGACAGGTAGAGAGGCAGACAGACAGGAGGCCATCACGGATACCAAAAGACAGGGAGACAAATAGGCAGGTTCACAGACAAGGAGACTAAGAGGCCTAAGAGGGCAGACAGGCGCACAGACAGATAGACAGGACAAAGAGGTATAGTGAATGCCAGGGAGGTGGCTGTAGAAACCAGTCTAGCTCAGCTCTGCTTGGCGCTACTCAGCCTGGCTTGGCTCGACACTCAAAAAAGGAACAAAGGCTTGGTCTGTCGTCTCTTCTCTGAGTACCTCGGAATGAAAAGGGCCTTCCAGAGCAGCAGACTAGTTAATCTGGAGAGTATTCACTTGACTATTTACTCTGTAGGGAGGGGACTGGAGCCAGTACCGGGTTATGGGGACGGGAGCCAGGTGCAGTACCAGGTTATGCCTACAGTGTGTGATAGAGAGGGAACGACACTGATTTTATCCCAGTACAACTGTAAAGATGAAGAATATAATCAACACTATGTCAAACTGTACCGGTCTAGATTACTTGGGCTCTTGGATGTAAAGAAAGTATTGAAAAGTGCCCACCAAACGATTGTTATAATTCAACGACCAGCCACATTTCCAGCTATGAAAGTGTTTCATAAGACCATTGTGGCAAGGCAATCAAAATGTAAATCCTTTCTGGTGGTGTAGCGGCCAAGCCCTTGAGGGTAGCGTCTAACACATAGCAGGTGCACACTGTTCTACGCGTCTACGCTGTTTATTTCTAGTTCCCCTCCGTCAGACTGACTGCCAGCAGGTCATCAGGGTTTCCCCCGCTGAAGGAGGGACCGCCAGGGCCTCGACCTACACCGTCTGGAACGAAGAGCCTCCGTGCTCGGGCAATGCCCTGTTAGCCCCACACACACGGAGCACAGACACTGACGCACGCACCCACAAACACACACACACTCTCTAAGGCAAGTACAGACACGGGCATACACACACACTAACATACACAGTCACTAAGACAAGTACAGACACAGGCACACACGCAAGCATAAAAGCCAGCGCGCAAACACGCATGCAGTGCCGGAGATAATCGTGGTTGGTAGGAAAACTGTGCCGGGTCTCTTGGGTATATTCCATGATGAATTCATCGACTATCTCTCCTAATTGAGTCACTGTGAGCTGTGATAAAACACTGCCTCTGTCGTCAGCGGGAGCAGCGCTGAGACGCAGGGGGGTCGCAGTGAGAATGTCATTCAAGAGTCAAACAAAGAGAGAGAGCGAGAACAAGAGATAACACACACACACACACACAGAGCGAGAGAGAGACTGTTAAGAGTCAGAAAGTTGGAACGAGACTCAAATCAACAAAAAGAGCTCTTGGGTAAACAGACAAACAAACAGGTCCCCAGCTGGGACTATAGACTGATTGGTTTGTGTAAATATTTCCCTTATTATTATTGTGAAGTGAAAGCTGGCTAGAGTGTGATAAAGAGTGGAGCGGTGTTGTAGCAACGCAGACACAGAAGGCTGAAAAACAACAACAACAACAACATCAGCAGCAACCGCCGTTTCCCGTGAAGCCAGACAGGGGCCACCGCCCAAACTGCTGGGCCTCAGGAAAACACACTGCACGTCCTGGGACACTTTTAGCCCCATTGGCCATGGCCGCAGAGAGGGGAGGGCTCTCCTCAGACTTCTCCCTTTTCACACCACACTGCCTAAAGTTAAAAACAACTGTTAAACTGGAAGGGCAAATGGTGGCGCAGTGCGTAGACACACACACACACACACACACACACACACACAGACAAAGAGAGAGAGAGAGAGCGTGAGAGGGAGAGACCAGCCAGCAGTACAATAGCCAGCATGAACACACAAACACACAGCAGCACACGGTTGGTTAGCTCTTTCTCCCGCTCTCTGGCTAGGCTCCCTACAGCACACCCAGGTGGTTTATGGCCCAGGTCTCCCCTGGTTCTCACACAGCGAAAAAGAAAAAAACGGAATAAGTGCTGCCAGCAGTGCCTCACCATGAACACTACATGGAACATCCATCTCCTAGACAGACGGCCACACAGACATACTCTCTCTCTCTCGCTCTCTCGTCTGCCCTCGTTAAGACTTAAAAATACCCAATTGGTCTGGCGCTTGTCATCCCAAACCAAAAACACTGGCACATAACATACACAGTCTCTATGTGTCTACCTTCATCCCAATGAAATTAATTAAATGGTTACAGAGGAAGAAGAGTGGGTGTTTACACACAGAGAGACACACACAGAGGCACACACTTACACACACATTTACACACACACATACACACACACACACTCACACACACACACACACTACACAAGCTCCCCCAGTGCCTTGATAAATGTCCCCCTGCTTTCCGGTATGATAAAGCTCAACTCAGTCACAATTGAAATTCCGTCAAGTCTTCGTTTGAAGAAAAAAAAAAGAAAAGAACTGTTGAAAGAGAGGGAGAGTTAAAATGAGGGGGTAAAACCGACGAGAGAGAAAAATAGATCAATATTTAATTTTCTCCCCAGGTGATATGTTCAGCAGCTAATCAGCCGAGTAAGGAAAGATGACACCTGGAATAGCAAGCAGGAGGGGACTCTCTCTCTGTCTCCCTCCCTCTCCCTCTCCTTCTCCCTTTCTGTCTGTCTCGCTCCACTTCTCTCTCTCTTTGTCTCTCTCTCTTTCTCTCTCTTAGTTTTTTTCTCCTTTGCACTGTCTCTTTCTGTCCCTCTCACTAGTCCTCTCTCTCTCCCTTTCCCTCTCTCTGATACAATCCTGTCTCACTGATCTCTGTCTATCCAAGACACTCTTTCCAATGGGCTGCATAGCTCTTCTCTCTCTCTCTCTCTCTCTCTCTTTCTCTCTCTCTCTCGCCT
>JAVQJS010107291.1:0-19518 GCA_036024795.1 Galaxias rostratus | reverse complement strand
TATATATATATATATATATATATAAATATATATATAAAACACATATATATGTATATACAAATACACATATACAGTCAGTCTATACATACATATTTACATAAAATAACAAGTCAAAGATTACTAGCAAGGGGTAGGCTAAGGAAAACAAGAGGATTTTGTTGTTTGCTTAGTGCTTTTTCTTCAGTATCAATATATTGAAATGCTCAAAGCTTTATTTTTAAAGCAATTTGAACACTAAGGGACACAAAAAGCTTTTATTCTAGATTAGCTGTTGCTGACAACCTACTAGTTATAGTCGTTGCTAGGATAACAGACTAGCCTTGAGCTACTTTCCATTAGTATTTGCTCATTTCTGCGTAAAGGCCTAAAGAGATGGGGACTCAAGTCTACAACTTGGACTCAAGTAGCACCTGAATCACACACACAGTGATGCTCGTCCTCAAAAAACAAGACGTGACTACTTGAGCTCAAGATTTGGGACTTGTGAACCCTCTTTATGTAATAAAATGCTTTAAAATGTTTACAATTATGTTGTGAATTGTACCTCACCAAATATTTTTTAATTTGCAATAAGTTTAAGACATTTGTATTTGGTGCATTTTTCTTATTCCAAATGGAAAAGGAAGGTCTCACTTCAGGCAGCTCTCACATGCTACACACACACACACACACACACACACACACACACACACACACAGAAAGACAGAGTTAAATGTATGCTATGTGAAACTATAACATCGGCAGGACAAAAAAACATTGCTAAATAAAACGTACAATGCACATACATACTAAATAAAAAAGTATTAGGCACTGGATATAACTTTAACTACTGCTTAAACCGTTGCCAATATACCTGATAGCGTCCACAACTATATCCACCAACAGCTCATCAGGGATGGCTTTGCCTTTCATCAGGACACTCTCCACAGCTGCACCGTGCAGGGCTTGCTGTGATAGCTTAACAGGGATTAAGTTACACTTTGATAAAAACAATTATGTTAACAATCAATAGTTTTGGCAAGTGTAATATATCATTGCAGTCTATGACAGAAAAAAACAATTAATAAGGGGGGAAAGCGTGAAATTCATGTCTATTTAATTGATAACCACTGAGTTTGTGCTCTGAGAAACTACAACACTCGGTTCACTCTAACAACGTAGCACGTACTGATAAATTGACAAGGCTCTAACAAGTATATTGGTCTAAGATACACAAGAATCCCATTGGTCAAGGTGGACCACATGGTCGTAATCAACATAACTAGGGACACGCAAAACATGTACACAGGACACATTGACACATTTGTGTTATGTCTAGGATACAAAACCTTTAACGTCTCCAAAAAGCATATACTATTGTCTTTTTTGGTGACCTGGCCATCACTATGACCCTTTCCTTATACTTGAACCACATCCCAGGTCAGAACATCTGCTAGGATGTCCAAATTTGGCCACAGTACAAGTCCGACAATGCCAAGTAGTGCCAAAGACTGATCAGGAGCTCAATGATGCCCTGGTCCAGGTATGGGGGAATATCTCCCTAAATACACTATTCACAGTCTCATTAGGAGCATGCCCAGACATTGTTGCGAGGGAATACAAGCATATGGGGCCATATACTACTGAGCCACATTATTTGTTGTGAAGAAATTTACCCAAGTTGGATCAGCATGGGATTTTTTCACTTTGATATTCTGTGATCCATGATCCATCGAAGGAGAACACTGTCACTGTCTCTATTCACACCTCTTTCGAATGTTTAGAACTCAAAGGTTCTAAAACAAACACCATTTTATCGACTTTCAAAGCTCAACTGTCATTAAATTTAACATTGTGGAATGTACCCTAATGTTATCCTGCTGGGCGACTTAAACTTTCACATTAATACCTCTTTCAATGTCTTAGCAAATGATTTCA
The DNA here is from genome assembly GCA_036024795.1 of Galaxias rostratus. Lineage (NCBI taxonomy): Eukaryota > Metazoa > Chordata > Actinopteri > Galaxiiformes > Galaxiidae > Galaxias > Galaxias rostratus. Next base: position 17,601 of record JAVQJS010107291.1, on the reverse strand, counting down.
ATTCCCTCCATATCACCCAACATCGATTTTTGCCCTGAAACGCAGCACTGTAACAGCCCTAGTTAAAATCCCTGACCTCCTCTGTGCAGCTGACTCAGGACTACTTCATAATTGTCATCTTCCTTAACACTAGTTCTGCCTCCAGCATCATATCCCACTCAATGCCCCTGGAGTGTTTGAATGACATTGGAATCACTAGTGTTGCACTCTCCTGGTTTTAATTATATCCTACTGACAGGTTGTGCAGATGGAAAACTGCATGTCCAAAAGCACTTCAGTTGCACATGGTGTCATCCAGGGGTCAGTATTGTGTCCACTTCTCTTCATCGTCTACTTCCTTCCCCTGAGGCTCAATCCACCGTCATAATGGTGTCCATTTCCACTGCTATGCTGATGATAAACAGCTCTATATCTCTTCCAAACACCTCCACTGTACTTCCTCCCTATTTCCTTTCTGACTGCCTACTGTAGGAAGAACTTCCTGAAACCCCACGGCAGCAAAACAGAGCCCTTGCTAGTTGGATCCAAAACTACATTCCCCAACATAATGAATATAGGCCTCACTGCACTCATCCCCTCCCAGGTCAAGAGTCTCACGGTTATCCTGGACAACACTCTCTCTCCTTTGCCCCTCATCTGAACTCCATAACTTGCATTCTCTCACCTACTTAACATTGCAAGACTTCAACCGTCCTTGTCTCAATCAAGTGCTGAAGTCCTGGTCCACGCATTTGTATCCTCATGCATTGATTATTGTATGCAGCCTCCCCACCAAACTACTAAACCGGCGAGTAATAAATAATCCAAAATACGGCTGCTCATGTCCTCACCCACACCAAGTTGATCACCTCACCCCAACTCACATCCAACTGCAACATGACAGAAGGTTTAGGGTGTTTTACTTTTGGTGTAGATCTGACCTCCTTCACGACTACGTACCTCTCGTTCTGTGTACTCATCATCATTAGGCTTTGTGGCCACCCCTCCCCCCCCCCCACTTGCCTCAGCACCAGGCTCCAGAACTTCCTCCCCCCATTTATCTGACTCTTCATTATTCAAAGTCACAACTAAAAACAAATTTGTTCAAACTGACCAACACACTGTAATTTCTGAAACGACTCCTATATCGACATAACCTGAATGATTACCTAGCAAAGAACAAAATTATACCTAGCAAACCTAACAAAAATCTGCTGCTCCAAAAGCCCCTGCAACCGCACATTGAAAGGAAGGTCTTCCTTTTAGGACAAATTTCCACAGGTCAGATAAATATAAATAAATAAATAACAGTCTAACTGCTTGGCTGAAAATTACCATGATTATGTCTGGTGGACAAACGAGGAAGCTTGCAAACCGAAGAGTGCCATCCCAACAGTGAATAAACTGTGAAACATCGAGCCACTTGTGTGTGCTCCACAGCTCCAGAAGGTTTTATAGAGAGCAATGATCTCATAGTCACCCCCTCTAAGTCTGACCTCGGCATGGCCAGATAATCAAAATTAAGTATCACAATATACACAGCCAACTGCTGGCTTGAAACATGGAATGTTCAGAGAGCTGAAAGAGTTCTCTTAAAATGTAAACTTTATCTACCCATACTCTTATCCTGGTGGCTTAGAAAAGACACGCTCAACAGGAAGCTTACCTTTATACCTTAGTCCTGAGATTCTCTTGGCCGGTAATTCTTGCTAGTACATTTCTCTGACTAGCACAACAGATATAATCTGCTAATTAACACTTCAACTCACCTTGCATTCTTTCCTGGATCCTTTCAGTTCTTGAGGCAGACCTAAGTGCAAACAACATGCTTGTTATAATTCCAAATTGGCATGACACATAGAACTGTAAACGTGTCATAGGTTGATCCTTGAATAAATGTTTCTACGACGTAATACCCACCAGGAGATTTAGATGCATCTTCTATCTCTGTGTCTCTCTGTCTCGTTTTATCCAGCTTGTATTCCTTGCAGCTGCTCTCCAGGTCCTTCAAAACGAGAACATTTGATTTCCTATTATTGGCCACATTGTCATGCACCTTGAAAATGAACAAAATACCTGATTCTGATGTAGATGTTCTTGTTTGATAACATAATAATAATTCATACTGAAAACTACGATGGTCTGAGAGGGTAACGCACTGCAACTTAAAAAGGTCTAATGCAAATAGACAAAACCCAACTTGACAACACGTGTTGTGTTTTCTATGTGAAAAGCATGTATTGACACATTGATATGATGTCTTCTCAACTGTCAATTTGCATGTGTTTTTTTAAGTTCCAGTGGGTTTGTCCTCTGTCAAACCCAAAACTCTCACTGTAGAAAACTCTGTCATCATGACATGCCAGGGGAGGCTACAACAAACGTGTATGGCTGATTATTGTTTAGCACATGATGCAGGTGTCATGAATGAGTGAAATGAAAGAAATTAAATCTATGCAGTATACACCTCTAACCTTCTCTCCTTTGCAAAATTCCGTCTGGTAGGCAACCTGGGCCTCCTGGATCAGCACATTGGCAGATATTATGTGGATGCCGTGCACTGGGCCCAAGGTGCATGATATAGAAGATTAAAGATAGACACAGGACAGGTTAGGTAACATCACATTACTGGGGCAAAATTAAACATCAAAGACAAAATATTATATCTTGTATAAGTGCTCTTAAAGGGAAAAATATTTTTCTTCTTCAGGTATTGGTATTGTGTCATTATAATACCATTATTAGGCACATGCTTTGCATGAGAAAGTACCTTTTTTATGATGTGAATTACCTTTTGCAATTCTTGTCAGACAGGTGCTCTTGCCTGAGAATACCTTTCCTAGCATGCAGGCCTTGAGTGAGAAGTGAGGGAAGCTGAGCGGTGGAGTGCCTGATCTGGGCGGTTGAACAATGTTTTGCAGCCGCTGAACTATATGTCCTAGAATGTTATTGTTTGGTGGTGGGGGATTGGTCTCTCCTGCTTCTTCTGGCCACGTCCATTCTCCTTTCATGTTCTGACAGAAAAAATACGTTTATGAATTTTTGCAAATTCCATCATTCAAGTTCAATTAAATCCTGACAGATGTGACACATTATGCTACTCACTCCAAGTACTTACAGTGTACTCTTCATAGTCCTGGTTGTTCAGGATCTCCAGTCGATCTTCTGTTAATTGTCTGCCAGCTTGAAATCCTGGTTGCTGGGAGTCCATAGCAGGTTCATACAGGGCCATCCCACTGAACAGCAGCTCCTTCCAATCCCTCATCAGCTTCACTGGGATGAGACTGTATGGAACAAATGAGAGCTGCCATAGGGCTTGGACCTCCAACAAAAGCTTATAATTTTATATAAAATTCCTAGTCAAATTGGAGTCAAACTGCAGCCTCTAATGCCTGTAAGTTGGAAATCAATGTTGTTCAGAACATTCACATCTGATAAATGTTTAGAATTTAAGTATTTCCCTTTTATCGTGTCTTGCAGGCCATTTCTTGTAAATTGAGCAAGTAAATCGGACTCACTCATAATAAACTGTTTTCAAAGTTATGTTATTAAATGTTCCATGACTACATGTAGAACCTCCATGACTTACCAAAAAGCGTCTCTCATGACAAAATGCTTCTTGAATTATATGTAGATGATACCAGTTTTTATTTGTGTGCACTGTCCATAGACCTGGCATTGTCCAACCTTACAAGTTAATCTTATTGTGTGCAAAATACCTTTAGAGAACTGAAAAAATATCTAAATGAGTCAGACCAGAATTGTGATGCAGATTTGTGTGCTTTAACTCACAAATGCTTGCACCATACTGGCAGATGGCAATGTAACATTTTTTGTTTAAATTTTTTAGATATCCAACCTGCAGCTAGATTGCAACCCAGTAAAAGGAAATCTACTTTTTACCCTTCCAAGATTTCTGCAGTGCCCCCTGGAGGAAAGTCGACCAGCGCAGTTCCTGGTTTGCTTGACTGCTGATTAGGATATGATCAAAGCCTATCTGATGACCTATAGGCTGAGGGACGGTTGGCCACAAACAAAATGGTTACCTGGTCCCTTTCCTGATCAGGAACGCTCAACCAGCTCACAACAACCAACAAGGGGAGCAGGCAGAGGACTTTGATGTCATTAAAGGGACGATCCTTATCAGGTTTGGCCTATCTCTCCAGTAACAGGCTTAACACTTCGAGGAGTGAAGGTTCCAGGCCCCAGTCTCCCCCAGGGTCAGATGAGTAACCTACTGCGATTAAGGAGAAGCTGGCCTGTTATGCCTTCCAGAGATCCCTGTGGTATACAAGTTCATGATGAACCACTATCGGTGCTCCCCACCCTACGAGATGAAGAAGGTGGCGAGCCTACAGCAAATCTCAACTCTAGATTACTTAGTGGGGGTCATGGAGGCATACCAGACCACTTAAGAGCTTTTGTGATCATGTAATAACCAAACAAGTCATTAAAGAAAAGTTGGTAAGTTGAGCAAACTTTAACTATTAATGTTTTATACTAGTAATTGTATTAGCAGTAATATTAATTACTCAAATTTAGTAGAGATCATTTCTATTTTGTAATTACTGTCAATAAATAATTCAAATTAATTGGAGAAGTATTTCACATAAAGGTAAATGTTCAGCATACTACACTGACTCTAAATTGGGAAGTCATGCCTTTTTAAACAGTAAGTTACAAATTAGAGCGTAATTACAGTTTTACAAATAGCATTGCTTGCTTGCTCATCATCGTAATGGGAAGAATGGGGCTGCTTATTTCTGAGACATCAACCAAGCAATGTCTGGCTCCAAACTGGAGTTTTTGTCTCAAATTGGAGTCCAAATTTACCTGGTAGCGCTGCTTCGAATTCAGAGCAGTTTGGAAAATCTTATCTAAAAGTGTATCTTAACTAAAAGTTACCCTTAGGACTCTTAGTTGGTTATGTATGTATGTATTTATGTACGTATGATAAATAATACTCAACGGACAAATTTTGGAGTTAACGCATATTTTTCAGTCTATACTTCACCAATATGAAAAATTAATAGATTCAAGTAATTATTTGAATTGTGCACACCCATCAACTCACTCACCATGATTGCAGATGGCGGTGTAACACAGTTTGTTTGTATTTAACCAAATATTAAAGCTTAAAAAATCTTACATTTCCTTTTAAATGGTTTATATTCATTCATTCATTTTTTCCTTTGAAAGGGTGTCAAACATCAACTAAATAAAGTAAGCCAAATAAAAAAATATATTTACTAATTGATTTTAGAAGTGAATATTAAAAATGTTTCAAGTTCTTTCAGCTCTCTCCAAACAAATCATGTAATACAATTGCAATAATTCACAAACACAGCTAAAGTTTGTCCTACCATTTTTTAGCTGCTATCGACAGGAGTCCTCTGACGATGTAAACCAGTAAAGTCTTGTTTAGTCTTGTTATCAAGTCTTGTAAATTCAGTCTTGTATTTTAAGTTAAATTACATTGTTTCCAATTAGTTGATGCCACACACATTTGATTCTAGTTTACCCAGTGCATTGCTGAATGAAATATTTGATGACAGCTCACTACTGACTAGTTGGTTAACCTATGGCTGTGTGCCATCTTGATAGTTAGAGAGTCACCACCGGTAATTACTACTAACATTACCACAATGGCGGCTCCAGTGTATGATGCATTGTAATGCACACACATTTTGGCTAATTCACCCACATGTCCTTTAACCCGCATTTCTAAAATAATAATACTATATATATTTAGTGTATGCATGACACAAATTATTCTAAAAATATGTAATGTATGTACTGTTGTATTCAGGAAACAGCAGGGGGGAAAAAAGAATGACAGAGAGACTCATAGCTCAAAGGTATTGTTGGTGAGTGCGAAAGATGGGCATTTGTTGGGCATCTGGTACATGCCCTGCAATTATACACAGGCATAGCGTACTGTTCCCAACTAACATACTCAGGCATTAATAAAGTGCTGCACGTGTGCACCCCTCCACTAAATAGTCTTTAGGAACCCGGGCTCTGGTTTTTGACCCCCTCCCCCCACCCTCCAACTGCTGCGCTATGATACCTGCTTATTTTTCAAACAAATTTAGCAAGTCAACATGAAATGTTATGCATGTATTATGCTGATAATGTTTGCCTACAAGGGAAAAGTTGAAAACTATTTTGTTCTCATTGATCTCAACAGAGAGATCAACATACTTTCCAGTTAGAGTTCGGTATTCCCCAACCTTGGTGGCCAGGTCAACTATATGGTACAGCAAAATCCGACAGCTGTCGAAGTGCCTCTTGTAGCGCTCCTGTGCTTGCTCAGCTACAATCCTGTCACGGAGCTCAATCCCCTTTCTGGTCTCTTCTGTATGGTCCAGCCTAACCTGCTGCGCTAAAGTCTACACAGTCAAAGGAAAGGATTAGACCATTATAGAAACAATATGTAAGCGTTGCACCAACAAAGGCATACAAATAGAAATGCACAAGGACTAATGTAACCCGTTTAATTAATATTATCTGTGATGCTGCCACTGCCACATAAGTCAGGGCTGTGAAGTTTACTTTTTAGGTGATAGCACCAGTGCTAGCAAGGTAAAGAATTTAGCAGCACAGATAAATATTTAATACTACACAGGTGGGCAGTTGAACACGTTTTATAAGCAAAATGTACCTCATTTGTTTTTTTGTGCACCTTCAACTCGTTATCTCTCCCTGTTTTGTACATACTTTAACATCAACCACTGTAAGCATGTGCAGAGCCAATACGAAAAGGAAAAGATCCCTACATTCCTTTTGGGAGAGGGGGGGTGGCGTTAAATAAGCATGTCAACCAAAAACATTGATCTGAACCTTTGAGCTATGCAACCACAAGACCATTTTAATATTAAAAAAACTATCAACATATTGTTTGATTGTTGATTCATGTAAGTGTTTTTACGTCAACAATGTGGTGGAATCATGTTTCTGGGAAAGTGCTGCTCCTGCTGCTAATGTTTAGGATGCACACCTACTCCAATGCGCCTTGCTGTGGGCTCATCTTTTTTGAAGGTTAAATAGCATAGGCCTAAACAATTTCAACCATGTCTATCTAAAAATATAGCCTTATCTTAGTTTGAAGTTGCGGCAAACGTCAGTTGGCTAAAGCATTAAATTTAACAACGGGTAGGCGACTGTTTTAAAGGGGGGTTTGGGTTTAGGTGACTTGACATCTCACCGCATCCCTCTCTAAGGCTTGCTGGAAGTCTCTCTGTCTCTGCTCTTGGTACTGCCTCTCTTGGAGCAGGCAATTCTGCTTGATGACTTCTTTCTGCATGCGTAGCTGGAGGAGCTGCACTGCTAGGCGTCGCTCTTGCTGAGACTGGCGGGTTAGTCGCTCCACAAGCTGCTCATCACGCTGTGACTCCTAGTGGGAAAAACACACACATTGATGGCTGATCGGAACACCTAGAACAGTTGTCATAAATAGAATTACAGAGAAAACTATATGATTTTGAAATAATGTTACAGATTTTGAATTGACCGTGATTAATATGGAAAGACTAATGGAGTGGTTTGACTTAGAATAGCATTCAAGTTAGCCTAACTTGAAAGAGCAATTTACACAAGGATGGGTGTCGCTGTAGGTGAACTGTAAGAACGCCGGTATTATTATTCTAGACAATCAACGTCTGCCTTCAATACAGAACTGACATTGCATTAACTGCCGGTTCTATTGCATAAAAGTGTTTATTTTTTAACTGACTTGCCTCCCTATCATAGTCTATCCTTATGATGACTTACGTTCGGATAACATGGTTTTGACCTAAGGCAGTGCAACGACTTGCATGAGATCACTTTAGAAACTAAGGCAATCAAAAAAAGTTACCGGAATAAGACTTGTCTGTAAATTGTACATCTAGCTATTTGGCAACAACACATGCTAATTAATTAACAAAGACATGCATACAGAAGTGTATAAGAAAATCCCAAAAGAAAATTAAAAAAGCAACTTCTGAAGAAATGTATAAAAAAATCATACAGATTGTAAAAAAGGTTATTTAAAGTAAATAAGAGGGGGGACATAAGAATGTTTGAAAGAAAATGTAAAAAGCAATAATGAAATGTAAATAGAAAAATAAATCAATAGGGGAATTAATACAAAGGATAATACAATTCCTGGCCTTTTATTTATTTTGAGTCATTTATGTATTAGGTTGGCAGCTTTGATCTTCTGTACATGTGTGGTGTCTATGAATACAACAACTTGAAATGTCAGAAGGACAGTTGTGCAGACATGGGCACCTCATACCTACAACACTAAACGGTGTGCAAATAAAAAAGCTAAAAATAGAACCAAAGTTTCCAAACAACTTCAGTCTGTAAGGAAGATTTGGACTTAAAGTCTTTGTTGAATACCTATTTTTTCATGACCAAATTATAACAACAACATAAATAAAACAATATTGACGACAAACAATTAATTCATAATTAAAGCGGTACAAACTTCATGATTCAGTTTAGCCAGACTGTATAAACAAGCTTAACATCAGCCACTGACTGCCCTCTTGATAGTTGTATAGGGTGCCACATTTAGCCTACTGTCGAAGCATGTGTAGAAATGCGCATATAAATTGGAGCCATTTAGGTTAATCCCCTTAACATAAGAGTCAGGACTACACAATTGACGAAAATTTAACTAAAATGAAAACTCCCTCCCATTAATTAAATCTTGACTAAAACAAAGCAAAATAACTTACCAAAGTTTAACTTAAATGCCTCTACAGTTCCTAGTAAGCAACAAAGACTAAAACAAAAAATGCTTGTCAAAATTAACTGTGGGAGACTCACATTTAAATAACACAGTTTTGACCACGCGACCACTATGAGCACAAACAGCACTTCACTAACCAATGCAATCATAGAAAAGAGTCCCCAGATTTGCCCTTGTAGCTGGATAAAGGTAACAACTGTAATGGCCCTGAGAACACCTAAGAAAGAGTGGGTGTTCAAGTATGTAAAGGCAGAAGCATTGCATTGATCTATACTTTTTAAGAAGCAAGCATTGAAAGAAAAGGAGATAAGGTGGAACAGCCAATTCACCCAAAGGCAAATATGTGATATTTTACTATGGCTAACAGAGGGGTCTCCTAAAGTACCTCCTGCACGTTATCTGCTTCTAATAACTTTAAATCCTGCCTTGTGTTTGTCCTTGACCGTTCATAGTTGAGAGACACAAGCTCTTTTTTGTTCTAGTTTTTTACAAGACATTTTTTTTTGCACCAGAATCCTGCCATTGGGTCTGACGTACCTCTAGCAAGCCATGACCCCTACGCTGAACAAACAAACTGAAATTTGGTTATTCAAACGCTTTCTAAATCCTCCTGAAGGATCCCGAGGTGTTCCCAGGCCAGACAAGATATATAATCTCGCCAGCATAGGGCGTGACCAGAAAACCACAGACGGGAGGCACCCAGGAAGCATCCCCATCAGATGCCCATATCACCTCTTCTGGCTTCTTTTGACGTAAAGGAGCAGCGGCACTACTCTGGATGACAGAGCTCTTTACCCTATCCCTAAGACAGAGCCCAGCCACCAAACGGAGGAAACACATTTCAGCCGCTTGTATTGGCAATCTTATTCTTTCGGTCACTACCCTAATCTCTTGACCATAGGGGGTTGGAACGTAGACAACTGGAAAAACAAACAAGAAATCGGGTGTTTAGCTTTTTGGCTCACCTCCTTCTTCACCAAGATGGACCGGAACAAGCTCGCAGTGCTGCTGATGCCGCACAAATCCACCTGTCAATTTCATGCTGCATTTTTCCCTAACTATTTCAAAACATGTTTCACTCTATCAATCCATCAAACAAGTAATCAAATAAAAAACTTAACCGGCCACTTCATCGTGACACAAAAGCATGTGCAGGCTAGCAATCATCCTTCCCTGCCAGTCTGCAATGCAATAGAGGAGCAGAAACTGTTGTATATTTTCGAAACACCGTAAAACAAGTGCAGCAACTTTGCTGCTCGACTTAACCCTCCTATTGTCTTCGGGTCAAATTGACCCGCAACTGTGTTAAAACCCCCCAAAAAATCCCCTAAACATTATTTTTTCAACTTGAAATGTTATGACTTTTCCTAGATTGACCAAAACAGTAGAAAAAGTGAAATGTTGATTTTATTCACATTTCCATGTAAGCTGTACAAAAAAAGGTACAAAGGTGGTCTTCAGGTCAAAATAACCCGTGAGCCGAATAGAGTTGAAATCAAGGTTACAGAGTTATTAACACCCCACAGAATGTTACAATGTTTTAGATTTGTCTCAGATCAGTCAGTAGCAGAAGTAAACCAGAAAATGCTGGTGGTTTTCTCACGGACCGCAGCGCCTTTGATCAGTCTCAGATAAGTTAGTAGTAACAGTGAACAAGACAGGACATGTGGCGCTCTAGCAGACGGCAGAGTTCTTATCTGTGGATTTCCAGAGGATATAAAGATGCTGCAGGTAACAGTACCCCAAAATCTCTCTGTGCTGAAGCCATGAGTGTGCGTTATACCGTTGAAGAGGCTCTAGAGCAGATTTTTGTTTCTATTTCAAAGAACAATTCAATGAATTTTTTTTCCAAAAAGGTTCATTTAAGAAACATGGGTTTTAAGTTGAATCTCAAACGCTAGGAAGAACTCTTAGCTGTTTTATTTAATAGTATACCTTAATTAAAAATGTTTCCAAAATTCAACTTTTGTAAAACTAAGGTTTTAACTCTTTAAAATGGATCTTTAGATTAATTAATAAGAAAGTAATATTTTTTGTGTAGGTTCCTAGTTTGAACAGTTGATATTGCATTTGGGATTATACTGTATATAATCAGAATCACTCAAATGTTGGGCCACTTATTCGTTTAGGGTTACCTCTTGAGCCTCATGGGCCTTCAGTTGTTCAACAAGGACTTTACGTCGTCTTTTCTCCCTCTGTTGCCTCGCTGCAGCATCTTTCTCAAGCCTCTGACGGATAGTCTGGATATAATCGCCATCAGCCTGTAATCCCACCTCGGTCTTAGAAACCACATGTCTGGAAACCTGTGTGCCAGCAGTGCCAGCTACAGGTATAGACTTGCTGTTTAGGGGAAACATGATTTTCAGCATTTTTACTGGTGAGTCTCTGGCACATTGTTATTAGCAGAAGTCCTGTATTATGAGTGTCAAGTCTCACGAATTTAGGATAATGTATAAAGATTCACAAAAAAACTATTCATTAAGATATACCTAGATTGGAAAATTGTGAAGCCAGAGGGACCCATGTTCATCCTGCTATTTTCAAACTGATCAATGTCAAGGTGGACCTTCTGTAAAGACAGGAGTGAACACTGTTTATCACAGTTTCTTACTTAATGTTATCAAATGTCTTTCAGAAAATATTTTTGCTAAATAAATAATAAGCTTTATTGCTAGTCCTTTGTCTCTCGGCTTCTAAAGAGTTAGTGTAGTAAAGTGTTATTAATTTGTCAGAATCATAAGAAGAAGCAACATAACAATACTAAGCCATATTACAACATATAACAATCCAAGACAGCTTTGGAGAACTATTGATGACAGTTCATATTTTTTAAAAGCAAGCAAATTTGAATAAATAAGTGTAATTTGGTTCTGAAGTGAGAACAAAGCAGTCTGATTCTGACCTGGGCCTGATGCATTCTGCGTTGCTGCAGCTGCATCTGTTGTTTTTTCTCGATGGTCTTGAACATGTGATTCAAAGGTTTTGGGACCTGTACAATCGATGTCCGATTGCGGGCCATAATCTCATGCTGACACCTGCGTCCCCGACGTAACTTCAAAACAGACAACATGTTTGGGAATACATGCAGGCCCTGTGAGCCAAGGCAGTCTGTCTTATTACTGAATGCATCACATCTGCATTTGCTCATATAAATGCATTTTTTGGTTTTGTTTGATTTGTTTTAACCTAACATAAAACAGCAGTCAAAACCTTGATGAATAAATGGAAAGAACAATGGAATTGAACTGAGATTTAAAGAAAAGGACTAAATACACGGGAAATAAACTGAATAATTATACAGTATAAGTATGTGCATATAAAACAGAGCCATGTATGTCAGTTCCCTTTAGGAGTCACAAATTAGTTAGTTAATGGCAGTTGGCAGGAATCTTTTTGCATCTGTGACTGTTGTTATTGAGTAACCTTGATCAAATATTGTCATACTCTTATTACTATTACCAAAAGGCACATAGTAACATGGTAAGCTGTTACAATGTGACTTGCGTTATGTGAGATTCAAGCAGTAGCAATGTAACTGTAAATCTGCAGCCTTTTACAACGATTGTAGGACGAGGTGTCACATCGATATTTGACAGATATTTGTCATATAACTAAAAGGCCAACTAACTAAAACGTAAAAAAACATTTTAAATTTTAAGGGACAAAGCCAAAACAACATGAGAAATGCAATGTCAAAATTAACACTGAGCCTGTGGCATTCAAACTGACATTTTGGCGATACAATGGAAGTGAAATGCAGGTATTTAGGGGCCGGCAAATGGGGCAAATATTCATAAGGATAGCAGTATAGTGTCTTACGAGTCAGAATAACATAACCACTGAGTAATTCATTGCTGCAAGCCAATGCTGCAAGCCAACTGACGATGCATCACATACATACCAATGAATGAATCAATGAATACAACCCTACTGAAACTAAGGTTAAAATATATCAACGAATGAATGATAAAAATGGTGAAATAATTTTCATAAATAAATACAGTCCAAATGTACTAATGAGTTTTGCTACATTAATTAATCGTTTTTGTTGTTTTCTTTTATTGTTCTTTAATTTAAACATTTTGAATTCTATATCTTTTTTTTCCATTGCAAAACTCCTATAATTGGGTTCCGTAAAAATATTGTGATTTTTTTTTTTAGCTTTTTTGTCTGCTCGTTGTAAGTTGGTAAGGCTATATTCATGTTTGTGCTCCACCTTGCTGATGTCGTCCTGGCGCATCTCCTCTTGTACCTTTAGCTGTTTTTGCTCGTTGGCTAACTGGGCCAGGATAAACTTTTTGTGAATCTCTTCACCCTTTTCCTCGTAGTGCTGAGCAATCTTGTGTAGCTTCAAGTCAGCCTCACGTTTTACTAACGTCCTTAGGCGCTATAGGACAGAAAGACAACAGAAAAGAAAATTTACCTTGAAATCATGCCATTAAAGAAAATAAAACTTGTTAGAGTAGCACATTTCAAACTAAGGGGTCTACACTAACTTTTTGCCTGTAGAGTACATCTGCAAACATTCAGAAGCACAGTGACAAAATGTCAAGTAGATCAGACGGGGAAGAAGACAGGCCTTCATTCTACATAGTAAACTATTTGTTTATAATCAATTTGTTTTTACTCAATTTTTAAAATATGTTTATTTTACCTTTTATCTGCACTTGTCCAATTTTTTTTTTTTGCTACAACAATGTACATTTCTCTGCTGTGAGACAAATAATAGAATTCTAATTCAGATTCTTAATTAAGTTAAAACCTGTTGTGGAGAAGTTAACAAAATGTAATTTAACTAGTTTATTAAATTTTGCTTTAGCTTGCTGGTAGTCCAAGTACATCTATGTTTGCTTAGTGTGTCAAATAGTTAATGACCTCCCAAAACTACAAACTACTAATTATGAACTTGCAAAAAGCCCAAATGAGATTGTTTCGAAAAACAGTTTGCAATAGTTTTGAATGTTTTGCATCTTGATTGGTTAAACTGCATTTTATATCTTAGGTGTAAATTAGTCAAATATATTGAGTGCTGCTGTGTTTCACAACATTTTTAGAGAAATTGTAATTACTATTTACTTACCTATTTTAATTGTAATTACCCTTCCTGTTTTTAAAATTTGCAATTCTGCGTGGTGTAATATTAACACCTGGACCTGTTATTTTGTAGTTTCCGATGGAAATAGTGTATCAAATCAAAGATGACATTCCTTGAACTTTACCATTCATAGTGGGGTATGTAATTTTTTGAGTTTATGTATGACCAGTGAATAAGAGGCCGTTCATTGTAATAAACTAAATTGAGTGGCATGTTTATTGTAAGTCTTTCTTTAAATTGGGGCTGGCATGTATTATATTTTTTATAATTTTGTATCGCATAAAAAAGCTAGATTGTCAATGTAGTTCCATTGTTATTTGACCAAACTAGATTCCTTACAGTGCTATTATATCTTTGATGCAGATCAACTTATTCTAGTGTAAACCAACTGATGGAAACTTTCGCTTTCTTAACAGTTAACACAATTATTTATACAGTATTGTGCAAATATTTTAGCCAGGGGATGTATGCATAAGACCCTTATTGCAAGCTCTCACGCCACGCCTAATACTTGTTATGTATTCACACATTTGTTTCTGGGAAGCGTAAGTAACAATTGCAGACGATACGTGGAACCGGAGTGGAAAACAATTATCGTACTTTGTAATGCGTGGAATTATGGAATTGTACATTCGTTTTATTTGTTTTGGCATACATTTTGCACCACAATACCCAAATTGTATTTCTCCTATTTTATTAACAGATGGCTGGATAGAAATCTCTTTCATGGCACTATTCTACAGAACTTCAACACCAAGGAACCAAACCGAAAGAAAACAACAATTATATTATACATAATATATACATATATACATTACATAATATCTCTGCCCTCAGACGCCTCGCTCTCAAAGTATTGACATGGACCATTGAAAATTGCATATTGGTCGGACACAAAAATATAAATATATAAAAATTATATATATTTTTTTTAGATACAGTGAATATTCATATTGCAAACCTGGGCAATTTAAATTACCTAATATTTATAGCTAGCACATTGAATAAGCGGATTATTTGATTATTGTCAAGTTTCTGATAGGACAAGGGAAAGTCCCAGAGAAAACAATATGCAGTTTGAATGGTTATTGGTTACAGAAAAAAAAATCCAATCATATTGCCCATTGCCCGTTGCCTCTCCATTGTATCAGGCCACAAGTGTATTCGGACAAGAGTACAACCTGAGTAGATGACAGTATTGCCCAAAAGTTGCCTTTGTATTATGGCTTTTATACCCCTGACATCCTCTGTTTTAAATAGCTCAACAGCAGTGATTACGCCGGACTGGACTGTGTTTTTGATCGTTGTGTTGCCACTGAACGCTGAAATGTTCATGTTTCCACTTCTGGGGTTGGTATCTCATTCATCAGGCTTAAAAATTACTTAATGCTGGGATCATGAGAGATGGAGAGGGCACATTCGAACATTCCACTGAGGGCTGGGTACTGTTTCTCAGTCTGGTCGTCCGTGCCCGGATGCTCCAATATGCTAACAGACGGCAGCAGCGAGAACAGACCATAGCCTGGGTGGTTGCAGTCTTTTAAGTTTTTCTGTGCTTTTCTAAGGCATCGTGTGTGGTAGATGCTTTGCAAAGAGGGGAGATGAGCAGCCAATGATGAGCAGCTGCCGTACCAGGCAGTAATGCAGCCTGTGAGGATGCTCTCAATGGTGCACCTGTAGAAGTTGATGAGGGTTTTGGCAGACATGTCCAACTTCGAGTCTCCTCAAAAAGTATAGGCCTTTTTGGGCTGTTCTCACTGCTGCGACTGATTGCCTGGACCAGGTGAGGTCATCATTTATGACCACACCGCGGAACTTGAAGCAGAAGACTCTCTCCACTTCAGCTCCGTCAATGTAAATGGGGGCATGACCCCCCCTGTCGCTTCTTGAAGTCCACAATCATCTCCTTGGTCTTGCAGACGTTGAGAGAGAGGTTATTGTCCTGGCACCATGTTGCCAAGACATTGACCTCATCGCTGTAGGTGGTCTCATCATTGTTGGAGACCCAGGATGATGGTGTTGTCTGCAAAATTAAAGATGGCATTGGATCTGCCTGTGGCAACACAGTGGTATGTGAACAGGGCGTACAGGAGTGGACTGAGTACGCAGCCTTGAGGGGCTCCGGTGCTCAGGGTCAGTGCATAAGAGGTAAAGCTACCCATTCTTACCACCTGGGGTCTACCGGTCAGAAAGTCCAGGATCCAATTACAGAGGGACGTGTTAAGACCCAGGTTCCTAAGCTTGGGAATGAGCATAGCAGGCACCATTGCCGGGTGACACTTATGTGAAGTGTTCCTCGTGTAAGACCAAGCCAGGAAAGCAAATTCCTATTCTCTTTTAATTTAATGTCTTACCTTGTTTTTTCCGACAGACAGATATTTACATCTTTATCAGTGTCTCTTTATATGTAGTTTTGGGTCTGGCACACACCAATGCGGACATTTCGTTTTAGCTTTTTCCACACCGATCGTAGACCAGGGGTTTGGGCTAGCGCTGTACTGTGATTTGTGTAGTTATGAACGCAAGCGTTGGCACAGCAATGGACGTATTGTGGCATTCAAAAAACCTGAACATCTTTGGATGCTAATCAATCAGTGCACGTGCGTCCAAAACATGTAATTGACAGCATCATATGTTAGCGCTCCTTTGCCTTTTTATGGAAGTCGCTTTTTGAGTAGGTAGGGTAAAATTTAGCCCAAAGGTGGCATGATCTTAGATCAGCATCTATTAGCATTTGCAGATTTCACATATTGGTCAAACTAGTTCTGAGCTTACTAATGTTCATGCACAGTTGACTGTTGAATAGGCTAGTGTGGTTACACAAGTTTGTTCCATTGCACATTCCTACCACAATAACTATTCAACTCCAATGTATATCCCCGCATTATAAAGTAATGCTTTTTCATATTTTTACCAATGTTACCCATCGTGCTCACACATTTGATTAAATGTTATGCATTTATCCCCAGGTATAGGTGGCAGTACAGAACAATACAACCAAACTTTACATATCAAACCTATTATAATTGGCAACCTTCCTAACCTCAGAGTATATCTCATTCTCCACTCTGTGCAGACAGGCAGTGGCAATTGGCTGCATTGTCTTCATAGCTGTTCCAGAAAGCCCTGTCTTCTTCTTGTTCTGTAACAGGATGTACAGCTGGTAGAGTAGGCGTGTGACCACCCCCTGGTGCTCCTGCATCACAGCTTGAGCCATAGTTAGGTCAAAAGGTACCCCCAGAAGCTGTAGAGTGGGCTCAATGCGGGTGAAGTTGTTTAGCTTAGAGTTTGACGTGCTGATAGAGAGTAGAAAAAATTGACATTTTTAATTTTAATACATCTTTTATCAATTAGAATTAAGAAAACTGGGAGATGGACATTAATTGCTATGTATCATTGCATACATTGCATCATAACAGACTGTACCTTAGACATGTTTACTTTGTAAGAAACGCATACAATCTGAGTAAAGATGCTATTTAGCCTCTGTTTAGCCCATGGGTGTCAAACTCTGGGCCAAATTTGGCCCGCGGGGGGAATTATATTTGGCCCGCGAGACAATACCAAATGACTACTAGAGCTGGCCCGCCGGTATTATACAGCGCATTCACCACTAATACTACGAATCCCATAATGCTCTGCTGTTTTCGAGCGCCAATCAGGACAGGACCCAGAAACGCTCTCTCCTCTATGACAGTAGTCATAGCAACATAGACGCTACAACTGTCAGCGAGCTAACCCTTCCCAAAAATGGCGAAAAGAAAGGCAGAGGCGGGGGCGCATC
>JAVQJS010107281.1:0-15429 GCA_036024795.1 Galaxias rostratus | reverse complement strand
ATAACATGTAATACAATTCTTTAGATATTACACAAAGGTAATATTGTGTGATTTTGTGATGTATTGTTGAATGTCATGAGACATCTGTTTGAGTCTCTGTTATATGTTGTAAATGGTACCATATTATATGTTTTAATTTAAATATAAACTGGCAAATATTTCTTATACGTTAATAGTGTGTTAATCTCATTATTTACCCCTCCGCTCCAGAAGCGAACCTAAACCAGCCCAACCCTTTTACTGTAGAAATTTATCATAAGTGCTACACTTGGCATAGTTATTGAGTCGTCCTTAACCAGTAAATAAAGTTCCAGTATTGGATATTGGAAACCTAATGGTTTGCAAAATTCTATACAAACACAGTGTAACAAAGCCTTCTCCATACCTAACTAAAATGCTCAATTATCAAAAAAGTGTAAGACAGCATAAAATAATTCAACACTGTGCCTTCAAAATCATCGATAAAAAAAGGGGAAGAAAAAAAAGTTACGTAATGGGCTCCATTTCCCAAATGGCCAAAGGTATTGCAGAAGAAATTAAACAGTACGAGATTGAATGGATCAAGATACAGCTACTTGCATGTCTACTTGGAAGTGTTCTAAAAATGATCCAATGTAAGAAATCAATGCATTGTGGAGGTTCACATTCTTAACAAAATGGAACAGTTCATCTTTATGGGTTTGATGGCAGTTATAACACGTTGATGATATATTAATATACAGAACGGATTCAGATTAAATGCAGGATAATGTCTTTCTCCCATTCAAGCATACATGAATGATATGATCATATTGACCACAACTGCTTCATACACTAAAAGACTGCCAAGTAAACTTAATGATAACCTTAAATGGACTAGAATGAAAGTAAAACCAACAAGGAGCCTATTAATCGCTATGGGGAAATTGTGCAGCAAAATTTTCTTCATAGATAAGGATCCAATTCTAACTGTGAAAAGCCTGTTGAAACTCTCAGAAAATGGTTGAGATGTTTCTATAGCTTAATTCGACAGAACAACAACAAAGCAGTAGCGTCAGGACAACTCTGTGAATGTCCTTGAGTGGCCCAACAAGAGCCCAGACTTGAATCCAATTGAGCATCTCTGGAGAGATCTGAAAATGGCATTGCACCAACGCTTCCCACAGATCTGATGGAACTTGACAAGTGCTGCAAAGAGGAACAGCCCAAAGATGCCTTGTGGCATTATATTCCAAGCATTTAGTGTTATAATTGCCGATAAAGGTACATGGATAAAGCAAAGGCTGTGAATACTTATGTACAATCCCAGAAACAATGGAGAATTTTTTTATACATTTTTCACGTCATTATGGTATATTGTGTGTAGAATTTTGAGGAAAACAAAATCTATTCTGGAATAAGGCTGTAACAAAATGTGGAAAAAGTGAAGCTGCAAATCCTCTCCGGATCCACTGTATACAAGGAACATTCTTTTTTCAGGTGGTAAGTATTTCTGCAAAGTTGGCATTGAGGGCGTGCAGGAAAAGGAATTAGGGACAGG
The DNA here is from genome assembly GCA_036024795.1 of Galaxias rostratus. NCBI lineage: Eukaryota > Metazoa > Chordata > Actinopteri > Galaxiiformes > Galaxiidae > Galaxias > Galaxias rostratus. The sequence continues at coordinate 13,910 of JAVQJS010107281.1, read as the reverse complement.
TATAGAGTATCTCTCAGTTTAATAAACTTTTTTCTAATTTTAATATCTGGCTGTGCCGAGAGGGGATGTAGAGGTGGGTTGTCTGAGACGTAATTTCTCCCAGTTACGCCTTCTGAATGTGTTGTGGTCTTAAATTAACAACGCATCTGGGATGGAGGGTACCAACCTGAAAAACCCAATGACATATCTGCTCTCAACCAAAGACCATTCTAAAACACTGTATCATTCATCTTGAAATACTTAATTTGCACTTCACTCACTCGGTCGCTCACTTGGCTGAACGAAAATCACTGCCGAACATGGACAGAGCAAAATGTTTACTTGCATTCGTTATAAAGTAGTGGCTAAGAGTTACAAATATGACTAGAGCAATTTAATGTGTTGCCCCTTTTTTCAGCATTTTTTTCTTACTGATTATTTGACTGATAGGGTTACCATCTTCAATCAAGTTTTTCAACAAAAATTTTATAAAAACAAAAACAGGTAAACGTTTTTGCACGTCCTTGGTGGCTTCTTGATAAAAAAAGATAATATATTACAGATGTACAGATAATACTTTGTTGCATCAGTATCCGGCCTATAATTGGCTCCAGTACTCTGATCGGGTATCGAAAAAACTTTACCTGATACCTGCTAAAATACAGGTTTGATTCCCAGCAGGACAGTCTATTGTAAATTAAAGTTCTTATAAAAAATGCCGATTACGTGTGAGCAGCACTTCAGTAACAGCCATGTTCCAACTAAAGATCTTGGAGATGCAACACTTCAGACGAAAGACAACACATTCTGGTCCTGAGCGGTCAAAATCAGTCTCCCAACCTTGGCAAATATAGCTAGAAAGTTCCTATTTATGCAAAAAACAGAAGTATGGAAAGCAAGCAGCTAATCAGCACAGCCTCTCATTATTGATGATAGGAGAGACAAATTGCCTGTATTGACTGTAGGCCTAGTGAAAATGCAAATGCTGCTTTTTGTCAAAAAATACTATAAAAATCAATGTTGTTTCATTGACATGGTCAGAAAAAATCACTATGCATATTTGCTCTTTATGTCTCATGTTTTATTGTATCCAGCCAATATCACAGAACCTTGCGATTTAAAGATTTTGATTTATAAAAATGCCTCTGAATTGTGTTGTGTAATTGTGAAAGGTGCTATGCTAAACAAATATACAATAGATCTTACAGACAATTTGTTATTGATATCTTATTAATTCAGCCTACTACGATTGCTGTATTATAACGTAGTACGCAATTAGGCAACGTCATAAAAAGTAGCTGAGTAGGCGAGTAGCCAACTCAAGTTTAAGTATCGATATCTGTGCATATTATCCATACACATATACGACATGTGACCTGGTGGCCATTAAAGCATAGTTTCTAAAACATTTTAATTCCAAATAAACCATTAGTCTTACAGGTTAAGCCGAGCCTGTGTGCATACTGCAAGCATACATTGCTATGACAATGCTTTCAGTGTTCACAATCGCTTGTTTAGACCTGCAAAAAGTTTGAGATGCCTTTTTCTCTTAATTTTGATGATCTCTAGCGGTGGCTAGAACAGGCACACTGCTATTTGCAGAAATGTTTCTGGCTGTGCATGTGAGAAAAAGTGCAATTTTGGAAATGCTATGGAAAACAGAGCAGAGCAAATGTAGCCTGCTTTTCAGAATGTGATCAAATCTTCAAACTCCATAACTGACACAAACTCTACTTCCAACTAAGCCTTTATGCTGTCCACTTTTTGCTGCAACAATGTACATTTCTCTGTTGTGAGACAAATAAAGGAATTCTGAGTCTGATTCTGATTCCAAGTGGATATCCAAGAGCCAGTTCCACTCCACTATTGTTTTGATGGTGATAGCATCCTTCCAACAAAAAATAATAATCCAACTTTGAACAGTTTATAATGCTGTTTGTTCATGAATGCAAAAATCAACAAAATGGTAGTATTGTAATGGCACTATCCCACCTGACATAGGGCGACACCCTGGACAAGTTGCCGGTCTATCGGTCTATCTATGGCTAACACATAGGACAGACAATAGACTCAGGCTTCACACCTACGGACAAATGAGAGTCACATATTAACCTGCATGTCTTTGGACTGTGGGAGGAAATCAGAGTACCCGCAGGAAACCCACACGAACATGAGCAGGACATGCAAACTGAACACAGAAATACCCTCGAGTCAGGTGGGGATTGAACCCAAGACCTTCTGGCTGTGAGGCAACAGTGCTAACCACTGCATCACCATGTAAACAATTTTTTTGAAAAGTGTACATGGAAAATGAAAGACTAACATTTGTCTTCAAATGCGAAAGATCAATTTGTCAGACTTTTGCATGCCGAAACAAAATCTAGCTATCTTTTGTTAATGATATTGAATTTTTCAAACCGGGGTAATCATCTTGTGGGTAATACTATTAACTGTTGAGAGCTTTTATACAGGTTTACAGTGAAACCGAAACCGGTAACCATTGTATCTCTAGCTCCAAGTATGGGCATCTCATCCTATATTAGAAAAGCACTTCCTTGTGCCATAATAAAAGTGTCAGTTTCACAGGTAATCCTGCCCGGCGGCAAACAAAAAATATTAAGACTGAAGGAGGACTGATCAAAAACGCAAATTTTCCATTCTCTTAAAGACATTCCAATGCGTTAACCTTTTTTAGAAATTGTTCAATTTCGTCTGCAAAGACTGCCTGAATTCAGCACTGTTGAATTTATTGTTAGTTGCAACTGTGATCCACCCTAAAATGTTTTGTATAACATACATCATTGCCTAATTAATTGGTTGCAATTACGTGCCGTTTGGAGTAAACAGAAGCAACATTAATAGACACAGTATGACAGGGCAGACAACTTAAGTGGACATGCCTCTAATATCGGACTACAACAAAAGCATTACCTCAGTTACAATCTCAGAGCCCCAACAATACTTGGTTTGATACTGCCGACGTTTTATCTTATTTTCTAACAAGAACACACAATAATTTTCCTCACAAAATGTGAGGAACAAGGTTTTATGGCAGGTAACACATTGTTTACCATTAAACTCCAGTGACCGGGCTTTCAATTGACAGAGGATTCTTTGGCAAGTTAAATCTACCCTACTGAAAAGAACCACTTATGGCTAAAACATGCAGTAGTACAAGTTTTACAATTGCAATAAAACCCATTTATCAACATCCAAAGGCTGCTTTAAAGACCCAGCTCAAACAGAAGTCTAAACAAGCAATTGGATGTTAATCCGCATGGTGGAAGAAAGCAGCAAATATTTGTGTAAGGACAATTGACAGTAGGTAGCCTGAACATGCCTTTGTTATGCAGCCTACAGCGCAACCATATTGAACAAAAACCTGAATGTTTTTAATGGCAAATAGAAATAGATGGAATAGATGGAAATCCTTTGTTCTTATACTTTCTGAGTGCTGCCAATTTGTGTCACTTGTTTGATCTACTCTCTTCCCTCTGCCAGCAAGCTCAGATAATATAGAAGGGGCTGTTAAAAGTTTTCAAATGTAGTGGAAATACGAGTACAGTAGATATTGAAAGCCACCAAGTCAATCAGTAAATGCAGTTTTCCAGGCTGGCATTGCAAGACCACTGAGCTAGTCAGGCACCCAAGCCTACTTTATTCAACAACATCCCAAGACACAGTCTTATTGTACAGGTGGTATCAGAATGAACACGAACATAGTAATTTTAAAAAATTTGACCACTCACATTTGCATTACAGGTATGCTGCTGGTTAAAGAGCCTCCTGTGCTGTGACGAACAGTCAAGGGTGTGTCCAAAACGCACAAAACATTCTCAAGCTCGTGTCTCCACACATTCCTGGCTACTTTTGACCTTTCTCACACACATTCACAAATCCCCCAACTTCCTTTGAGTGAGTTGGAGTTTGCAGAGGTAGCGTACACACAAGGGGTCAAAAGTCTTGCAGAATGGCAACATTTTTAACTATGTTGCCGATAGGCCACTCTAGGCCAGTCATGCAACTAATCAACATAACCTTGAGTAAGTAGTAAATGAGCATAAAAATCACACAATCTGAGTGTGGCTTAAGTAAAAATACACACACACGCGGACTCACGTACACGCGCTGGGCATTTGGCTATTTGAAAACAGTATGGGCTAATCTCTGGCTGCATTAAGATAAAGATTAAAGTTAACATTATGCTATACACTATTATGCCAGTTGGCAAACAGGTTTGATTTTAGAAAGGGATAGCCAGAGTTCTCTGATTAACTATTTATATGTTTCCAAATAAGCTATTTAAAATGTATACAGAAAAACTAACACAATTATTGCCAGACACCTAAAACAGTACATTCTCTAAGCAAACAGAATTATTGGTAATAATACAATAATAATTACTTCAGCCACCTTAATTGCACATATTTTTGCAATTGCACAAGATTCATTTTTGAGAGGGTGTCTTTGGATTTTTCACTCACAGCACATCCCCATCTACTTTGAGTATTAACTACAGAAGCATACCCCAGTTTTGAGTTAAGGGGTTTTAAAGACCAAAATCTAATGGGGTTATGAAAGAATAATTACAGCATTGACTTCGGTAACAATTGCAGCCCCTATATATTTTATTTGGCCTTGAAATACTTTTACGCTAAAGACACAACAGCAAAATAAGGTGGTTTCAATAATGCATCAGGTTATTAGACCACATGTGCACCCTCCAGTTTCTGACACGTAATGCTAAGGAAGTAGATTGTATGACTAGGCACGTTACCACTTCATTATTCTCTATTGATATGCATTAAATGTATAAGGCTTGAGGCTGCTGCACCAATTACAGCTGCCATCCACTTGGTAAATTGAGGTTTTGTTTACACTGCTACTTGCCGGAAGATGCCGCCCACAAATGTGTGGAGTGATGAAGGAATAAGACTTGATGATATACCATTAATAACTTAAGTTGATTTTTGATTGTATCATGGAATTGGTTTCTGCATGGGTAATTACTAGTCGGAATTATAAAAACAACATCATTTCAAAAGAAAAACTAGCACATCATTTGCCTTTGTCATCTTAAACACTGCACAGAAAATTTTTTGGTGAACTGGAACGCAAGTGAAATTTTGAGGAGTCAATATTTTAAAGCTTTTCACATTTCCTGGTACTACACTTGCTACTAATAGCTTACATCAACAATGATTAACACCTCTAATTAGAAGGAAATTCTAAGATCTGTAAAATTGTACCCACATACATAAATAGTTTAATATTACTTTGAACAAAATTGTCAACTGTTTAATAATCACAAGCCAGAGCAAATAATTTTATCCTGCATACAGCCGAAGGTATATGTGAAATAAACACAAAATAAATAGTAAATGTAAAACTGGGAGCCCAGTGTTTACAGTCGAACTAAGGGCACTATGCTAGATGTTGGGACACCAGTCCCTAGCGAGGAGCTATTGGATTAAGCCATGCATATCATGACTGTCCTCTGACATGTACAGCTACCGACACACTTAGCGTCTTCGGGTCTTGGCTTTAATCTAGGCCAAGGAGGTAGAATGAGACAAACATGCAAGAGGAGATAACATGAACTACCATCTCTATTAACGGTGATGTGTAACTGTGTTGCACAATGTTATTTAGAGCTGTGTGCTGCTAATGTTAACTAAGTTAACCAAAACCATATTTGATCAAGGTTTAAAATCCAAGGTCTAAATGGCACACTGCTGCACTATGTTGCATTTCTTAAACCTTTTCACAACAAAATAATAATAATAACATACAAAATAAAACTACACTGATTTTTTAATTCCATGTCACTCAGTGGCTATAAAACTTTTTCATTTAGAAAAAGCGGTCTTGGTTTACGTTAGACGACTTAAAGAGGAGTAGAGTGTAAGTGCCTCGAATCCGTCTGTTTCACTGCCTCAGCCCACCTCGTGTGAACAAGCCTCTTTTCGGAACGGTGGTGAAAGTGGTTATGATGTACATCAATGATTTCATTGCTTCATGGTCAAAACTAAAAACTGGCTCCCCTGAACTTGAGTAGCTAAATCCAAGTTGAGCGAGTCCAAAATGGCTAAGCTTCCACTGTCAAAAACATCTCCATGCCTTGTTCCTGCCAGGCAAGTGTGTTTGCCGGCTACTGCTGTTTCAATTACACATCACTAGCTTAGCCCTTGACTGGTGCCCTCAGAATGGCCTCTGCCTGCTAGCAGCCAAAGAGATCAAGTAAAGGCCCACTTGTATAGGAAAAGGCAAGAGAGGTTGAGAGAGAACGAGAGAAGGAGAGGTTTAAAAGCCATAGAGAAGAGGTACAGGGGAGAGGGAGAGAAAGGAATTAGTGGCGGGAAGAGAGCGAGGACGGCAGAGATGGAGGAAGGCTGATCGAGATAGACCGAACAAAGAAGCTTGGAGCAATGTCCTCCTTGTCTCAGTGACATTATTTATCACAAAGCCCTACTAGTGTGCATGCTGCCTGCTGCAGATATAAGGAGCTGGAAGGAGACAAGAAAAAGAAAGGACCAGCAAGCAGCCAACAGCAGGGGCCCAACAAGAAGCCATGAAGACAGTCAACTTTTCTGTTATCCAAACGATGGCTAAAGGTGCCACCAGTTGAAATTGTGGACTATTTAAACTATATTTGCAGCGCAAAATAATTGACACGTTCCCTGGTACGTCTTGTCTTCAGATCTGTCGGTGAAAAGCCTGCCAGTACATCCATGCTCTCCCTGAAGTATTTTGGAAGTGTGGTAGTATAATGGGTAGAAAAGATTGCAACATATTAGGTCAGAATTTTACATTGAAGCATACGATGGCTGATATGTGCATGTCTGGGAGCAAGCACATGATGTGATGAGTGTCTTATAGAAAGGGTCTGCTGAATGTGCTTATGCGTCTGGAGGAAATAGTGTGTTGGAGGCCCCCTATTCCACACCCTGACCAACCCGGTCATTGTATAGACTGACTGAACAGGAAGCTCTTTAATGTGGGCCATCAAGAGACGCTAATGGATGCCACGTATGTAACAAGTGACAATACAACCGCTTAAATGATGACACTTGACTGCATTTTTTAAACAATACTTGTAATTAGCATTGATAAATACGTTGGCTGATAAGGTACAGCAGAGCTGTACAGTGCAACAATTTTGGTATCATATGCTACTCAAATGTATTCGGTGCAAAAAGAAATATGGATCCACTTCCTTGTGTGCAAATTGTTTGCATTGGTCTCCAATCATTTAAGCACTAAAAACTACGCCTGCTACGCTAGTGTGAGTTAATCTTTCATTTTCTGATTTATTCATTTAAATGACTGAAAATAGTATGCAATGTGAGTTTCCGTGTTTTTACAGTGGTTCGGAAAATTTTTGCTTAATTGGTATTAAAAAGCGTTTCAATAATCCCATGGGTGAGAGGCTGACCGCAGGCCAATTCGAATCAGGTCAATCTTCGCAAAATTTCAACACAGATAGTATTTATCTCTTGAATCTCAATTGCAGTTGAGCTGCAATAAAAATGTACCTATTAATCCCTGTATTACACTCATGTTGATGTTATCTGATATTCAACATCCAGTCTGTGTGTATTGTGGAAAACTCCTCTGGTAGGGATGAAAACCAAATCAAATCATAAACTACAAACTGACAACGGAAACATTTAAATAGTGCTATAAACAAGCCTCCTAATTTTTATCTCAAAGCTTTATTTATTACTGCAAACAGTTTGAGTTCCATGTACGGAGATCAATTTGTCAGGTGAGGTTTGGAAAATGTTTGGAATGCAGCCCAGATGTAGGATCGACTTCCATGAATGTCAATACAAAGTGAGTATAAAACACTGTGGGCATCCAACAAACCTGATTAAGTGGTGGCATTAGAACCAGGACATTTAAGTAAAAGGTGATTATGGAGTTCAGGGTAGGGTAAGGTGGGGTGGGGTTTAGAGGTGGGAGGAGAAGGAGGATCCAGACAGCCTTTCAGGCAGCAACCATTTACTTTAACTCCGCAGACACGCAGGAAAGAGAAGCGGAAAAAATGCTGGCATCACGTCCAAAGAATGTCAGCAATGAGCTTCCAGACCACATCCCACAAGAGTCGGGACTAGAATCACATCCAGACCTATAACAACCCTGGAAACAAAATAAAGGGATGGCTCCAGAACACAGTAGAGCACAGAATAGAGTGAGAGCGAGAGAGAAAAGAGAGGGCCATTTCTGATGATCCAATCAACATCCCTCTCCTCTGTCACATGATGCAATCTGAGAAATGGCTCCAAAATTATTACATGCTGCCATCTTGTCCAGTATAAAGCAATGCATTTCACTGCAAACCTCTGGCTGGGTCAGTACAAGTACAGAACGAACATAGACCAACTCAGCCTTGAATAACCCAGCTGGAAAGTGAATTAAAATACAACGGAAATACATTGGGTCCCAATTCACCCATCTGAACACAGGGAGACCCTTAACTAATAAAAGGGAGAGGGGAGAGAGAAACAATCCAAGTTTACGAGGCAAATAAATGGACAACAGAGAAGACGGAGAAGAGAAGCGTTGGGGTTAAAGAAAAAGAAAGAGTAGATTGTTACTATTTCCCCGCCAACAAAGTACAGAATGATGTCCATATTAGGATGTAGCAACATGTCCTTAACCGCACCTGACATCAATGACCACAAACCACTTCAAGACAGAAATACAAAATGGACAACAAAGAGAAGTTAACAGAAAGAACCTGTGGCAGGTCATAAGGGAGATGAATAGTGTCAAAAATGCAGTTGCACGCACAAAAACCACATCGAACAAAAGACCAAAAATATTTAATAAGAGGACCCATGTACAAACTGTGCATACTTTACAAAAAAAGAATGCCAACATATGTCTAGAACAGGAATAAGTAGCAGAGCAAACTTGCCCTGTCCTGTCCCCTTGTATCGCTTTCACTCACTTTTCCTTCCTTCTCTCTGTCTCTCGCGTGCTATTTTCTAGATTCAAAAGGAGCATGCTAGAGCAGTAACAACACATGACGAGGTGACCTGTGCCCCACACAGGATGGGCTGGACATGGGGTGGGGAGAGCAGGGTGTATATATATGTGTGTGTGTGTGTGTGTGTGTGTGTGTGTGTGTGTGTGTGTGTGTGTGTGTGTGAGGGGGTCCCGTGGCCAGGCCTATGGTTCTACCTCTCCCACCCCTGCCCAGGCCCCAACATCCGCAAGGAGAAAGGGAAATGGAGAGGGAGGGAAAGAAAGAGGTGGCGACTGCAACCAAGCCCCCTAACGCTGGGCCCCTCGCTGGACTCTGGAGAGGGGAAAGAGAAGAGGCAGCGAGAGACCTGCTCACACACACAAACAGGCCTGTCTGTAGAACTACAGCAGGGTTAGGCATGCACATACACAGCGCATTCAGAAAGTGTTTAGACCCCTTTGCTTTCCACACATTATGTTACAGCATTATTCTATAGTGTAGAATATAATTGTTTTCCTCATGAATCTACACAAAATACCCTATGACAAAGAAAAAAATAATTTAGGCAAATCTATTCTTCCAAATACCTAAAATTTCACATTTACATTTGTATTCAGACCCTTTGCGACCACACCCTAAGTTGAGCTCAGGTGCCTTCTGTCACCCTTGACCATCCTAGATGTAGAACGTGATTGGAGCTCAAGTGTGGTAAAAATTGGACTGGTTCAAAATTAGGTTCTAAAGATGACAGTGCATGTCAGATCAAAAATCAAGTAATTAAATAGGAGGAATTGTCCGTAGACTTCCTAGATGGGCCTGGGTTAAGTCACAGATCTGAGAAGGGTCCAAAAACATTTCTGCAGCATTGGAGGTAGGACTGGGCAATATGGGCCAAAAAAAATATTTATTTGCAAGTTAGGGATGATCCATGTTGAAATCTTGATTTCCCCCGTTCATTCTCTAAACAGAGGTTGAAAATACCAACCTGTGGTTTTAAATGATATGTTCTTTAATGTAATAAGTACATTGTTAGTTTTAAACTTATAGGTTCATTTTAGACATGTGTGTGCGCCTAAACGGACACATTTAGTAGTCAAAATGCAAGTATTGCTGCTAAACACAAAAATTACTCGAAAAGCTGAAAAAAAATAAATAAATAGAATAGAGTTGGAACTTTTTTGCAGGACATGGAAATATGGGGAAATATAAAATTCGTTGTGAAATACTTCTTTAACTGCACGTCTATTGATTCAAAATCACGCTTATACGCTGGTGCAGCAACACTTGTATTACATAACTACTTATTTTAAACTAAACAGAACTAAAGGATGTGTTCCAATTATTTGACTTTACGTTAAGCATCATGAATAAAACTGACATTGCTGATATACTCAGTTTAGTATGTTACTTGAAGAGGGTGTGCACTTTGGGTGTTTGAAAGCACGGAAACACATATGATATTAATACATTTTAATGCCTACTCTTGCATGCAGCAGATAAGTATTCTCTTCACTAAAATAATGAGTTTCATTTGCATAAATAGTCTAACAATTTTCTGTCAATTAAACGTTACTATATCAATTGTGCCTTCATAAAGGGATTACCTCGATTTCGACGTTTTACACTTCATGCTTCAACTCTTTTTTCGAATTAATCGATTCAATTGTAAAACCTGCTGTGGGCCAGGAGGTAGAGTGGGTTGTCCACTGATCCAATGGTTGGAGGGTTCTATCCCCAGCTCGTCCATGACTCAAAGTGTCCTTGAGAAATACACTAAACCCAGAGATCTGCTGCCGATGTTGAGACAAGCGCCTCAAATGGTAGTTCTGCCACAATTGGTGTGTAAGTGAGTGTAGAGGCAACGTTGTAAAGTGCTTGTTCCGTTCCACTTGAAAAGCGCTAAAGAAATACAATGAATTTACCATTTAATTGAAAGTAACAAAGGACACAGTGACCTATGTCATTCTTAAATTTAAAAAGTTCAACCACCTGGCCTATTTCTGGAGCTGGCTGCCTAACCAAACTGAACAATCAGGGGAAAGGGGTCTTAAGTCAAGAAAAAGGCAACCGACAACTTGCTTGGAGTTTTTAAAAGGCGATACCTTTACCCATTTCCGATCCTTTGATGGGTTTTTTATCATTTAAAAATGGTATGGTTATTTTGCAATCTAACAGCAGAATGTCAAATAAGTAGAGAAAATTCATTCATTGTGTCACAGGAGATCCTTCCAGAAAAGTGTTTAACTACCACCGTTCTTAGCCAAGGAGAGCCTTTGCTGGTTCTGTGGTTCCATAGGCATTGTGGTGTCAAAATAATAAACCATTTCAATTCATGTGGCTGAAAATTTTTTAATTTCCCTTACATTGATCCTATGACCCACACTTGTTCAATATGCTTGGCTAAAACCAAAACATATATTGTCCAAGAAAATTGGTGAAGATTCCAAGATCATAAGAAGCAAAATTATCTGGCCTGAATCCCAAGTGTCACATCTGGGAGAAACCAGGCACTGCTCATCACCTTGACCAATACCATACCTTCGGTGAAGCGTGGTGGTAGTCGCATTACACTGTAGGGATTTTTTTCGGCTGCAGGAACTGGGGGACTAGTCAGGATTGAGGCAAAGATAAACAGACCAAAGTACAGAGCGATCCTTGATGAAAACCGGCTCCAGAGCGCTCTGGACCTCAGACTGGGGTGAAGGTTCACCTACCACTGACACTGCACACTGCCAAGACAATGCAGGTGTAGTTTAGGGACAAGTCAGTGATTGTCCTGAAGTGGCCGAGCCCGAGCCCACACTTGAACCCATCTGGAGAGACTTGAACATAGCTGTACAATGACCATACAACCTGACACAGCTTGTGAGGATCCGCAGAGAAGAAAGGGATAAATTTCCCATGGTGTGACAAGCTTGCGGCGTCACACCAAATGAGACGAGGCAGTAATCACTGCAAACAATGAAAAAAACATATACGAGTAATGGCTCTGAAAACCTATGTAAATGTGTTTATTTCCCCCAAAAAATATATATAAACATGAACGTTTCTACAAACTTGTCTTTCCTTTGTTATTATAGGGTAATAGGTAAATACGTGAAGGGGTTTGAACACTTTCTGAACGCTCTCTGCATACAGGCAAACTCACCAAAACACAAACAAAACCAGTTAGGACAGGAATGGACGGGAAACAGACATGTGGATAAGGTCCATAGAGTAATTTAGCTGAAGTCAGTTACATAACCTCCATGCTAGTGCTGCAGCCTCATGCTAGTGCCCACCAACTTATTATGCGTATCAAAGTTCTGTTAGTTAACAATTTTAGGCCACATTAATGACAAGGTGTACCCGCTTATCATATAAAACACCACATTCTTTTGTAACAAGTTAGATAATGCCACTGATAAACGTTTCTGGTCAAATCATAGGATGTATTAGCAACTTGTATATCTCTTCTTTACTTTCCAAGAAAGGCTAAACAAGCAAGTATGCTTCATGAAGTCCAATACACACAAAAAACAACTGTTACCTGGGATGCGTTTGGCCTACTGACCACTAATCAAGAGACATAAATGTGGCCTCAACCCTAATGGGGAGGGCCACACTTAATTAGCCCTGACAACAACTGAACACGTGCCTTACGGTGCACACAAACACAAAGATGCAAGTGGGCCTGTCGTTTGACTGTGTTAGTCCAGTGGTCTTCAATTATGTGGGGGTACAAGCTTGCCAAGCAACCAATTGCGGTCGTGGGGAGATGTATGGGAAAGCACATGGTGTTTGCCATAACTGCCATGGAGCATCAGAAACAACTTACCATTGGTTAGGAGAAAAATGCCATAGAAAATATGTATGGCTGGGATTTTCTGGCAGTAGGGCCAGTAGACTATGGGCTCAGACTGATCTGACAAAAGGTAATGTGACAAAATATAAATATCATAAATCTGCATTTCTAAAACTCACATTGTAAGAAAGTTTTGAACAATCGATGGGTTGACTGACCTAATGTATACACTTTTGTATTGCCTTTTACCTTTTAAATCATATGCCAGTTAAAACCCACCATGCATTTAAATAAACATTTAATTTCAGAACAAAAATTTTAATACAGAGTAACCACCTATTTCTCATCACTGAAATCTAAACTAACACTTAACATTGTCCTGTTTTGGTCTATCAGTATTTAGAGTGAAAATTAAAGCTGGGATGGAGGGACGGAATCTGCATTTAGTACATTCCTTAAATGGCCTACCAAAGGCCTAAACCAAAATTTTCAACTTCTTATTCTATCCCTTGTACCTTCTTGGTGTTTTGAACCTGATATTAGATATGCAGTAACAAAAAGTCCTGTTTACTTGAAAGCCAAGGGTAGCACTCACCACATTGCATTTCTACCATGCAGTTGCTTCCAAGCAATCCGTGGGAGAGTAGCAAGAACAGTTTAAAGTTCAACCAAAAGGTAGGCCCATATCATAGTCTAATTTTACATATATCACATTGCAAATGGCTCAGTTGAAGTCAATAGACCCACTTTCACTCTCTTTACACAAACCAGAACTACTTGTTCCACAACAGCGTGGATGTGAACTTTACCCCAATTGTTATTAAGGAGTGTGTGCTTGTGAATCAGTGCAAATACCGAGATATTGTTGGGGTTTTACTATGTATACCACCTAAACTAAAGTGACTGTCAAAGTATAAAAATGTAAAGGGCACTTAATTTATTCAATGCATCCAAACTATGCAGTACTTTGAAAGCAAACACATTTGACAAAATACAAAGAATTATTCTCATGACCACTCTTGACTACACCAGAGACAACTCACCTAGTTAGGTATTTAGTGTAACAAATAAATTACACTTTTAATTGCACCATTGAGACTTAATTTTCAAAATATAAATAGCATGCACCATGAAAACATAAAATGTATATACACAATTTAAATCACATGATGT
>JAVQJS010107273.1:0-10449 GCA_036024795.1 Galaxias rostratus | reverse complement strand
GTGTGTGTGTGTGTGTGTGTGTGTGTGTGTGTGTGTGTGTGTGTGTGTGTGTGTGTGTGTGTGTGTGTGTGTGTGTAGATGTCATGGAGCGTTTGCTGTGTGCTGAGTAGGGGATGGTTTTTATCACTCCTGGTACTTTATTACATTAAAGTCGATGCGCCCCAAGCATGTTTTATGATACCAATGTGCCTTCCATTTACTTCTGAGGGAAAACATATTTCCTATGGTAAATTAGTACATTGTGCCCTCAATATGAGGGTTTGCCCCACAATGGCCGGTGTGGAGGTCAACTTAAATTGTTTTGTCAATTTTATAGATAAGAAAAGTTATATCTCATCATATCATATCATCAAATGCTGCTTTTTACATAAAGATGGTCAATGAAGTGATGACACAAATTATTAGGAGATTTTAGGAAATAATTTATTGATTAGATAAGTGTTAATATCATTTAAGTTGTTTCTTATAGTGAAAATTGCAAATCAAATCCCTGCTTTTTAAAGTTCAATTGTAAAAAAAGTTGGCCGGTAATAATTTTCAACCACACACTCATATGCACACACATATTCATGCTTACACCAAGCACAATGACGCCCTCACCCAGATGAAATGTTGTCCTAGGCACATAACATTTTCTTTGAGAAAGATTCAACAAATCATTCACTGGGTCAACTCTAAATCATGTCTCCACAGGCCATGTGAATAATTTTACTGGAACAAAGCGAGTTAATAACTCAACTCCCATTTTCCACCCATATTTAAGAGCCTTTCAGAGGCCAGTTTGATGACAGATAGGCTCTTGTGGATAATTGTTTCAGTAGAGAGACCACTACTCCCTACAATAATCCCATCAAAGTAAGGTCATCCTCGGACTGCTGCAGAGTACGTCACTGGAGTGGTGAAAGGTCAAAATTACAGAGGCTTAAAGGTTAACATCCTGAAGAAAGGGGACAGGCCTATCTATCGGGATTTAGAATAACTTTCCCTGGTACTCATTTTGTTGGATAAAAAATTACCTGCAAACCTGGAAGTAATTATTCAAACTGAAAAGTGTGTATTACTTTCTACAGTACAAGTCAGTTTAATTGTAAAGAGATTCCCTTAAGAGAGATTTAATTACTGTTGAAAGTACCGTGGTTAAGAAAGTCTCAGAATGGGTCTTGTCATTTTAGGAAGGTGTTAAAACACTCTGACATTATAGATCCTATGACTTCGACTTTATTAATCCCCCATTTAAAAAGTAACAAAAACTCACAAACAAGCTCACCGGCGGTATGTGGCCATAAACATTTGATTTAAAGCATAGTATTAACATATCAAGCGTTTCAAAACCAATCAAAGTATCAACAAAGCTTCAAAGTTCTGTCAAAAGCACTTTGCAATTTTTGCTAACTACCAGAATTCAACAAGATTTCTGCGTAAAAATTATGACGCAAAACTGTGAATGTGTTTTGAATATGCCATTACTTTTTCTTATCCAAGAAAACGCATATTTACACAGCTAAAGACAGTAGATTTTGAGAACTGTTCTTAACACTAACAACGATTTTGGTGATATGGTAATAATTTTGTTTACAACGCCCTATTTCAACTTAAAGATTTAACAGCATGTATATTTTGTTCAAATATTTAAAAAAGGTGTTTTCATTTCATCAATTAAAATTAATTTGCTGTGATTTATTAATTTAAATTAATAACCCTGATTTATCACAATAGGTATAATAGGCCTGTCATGTGAAAAAAAAAATAAATTGAGACAAGCACTCTCTACGGCCCAGCAGAAAAAAAGGCTCTCTCTCTCTCTGTCTCTCTCTCTCACTCTCTCTCTCTCTTTCTCTCTCTCCCTTTCTCCCACATCACTCTCTCTTCCTTTCTCTTTCGCTCTCGCTCTCTACCTCAGTCTCCAAAACCCACTCACATTCACAAACAAAATTCTCCACACGCTCGCTTGGGAGGGAGTAGGCTAGTGTGCCCATCATCTTCACCACCCAGGTTCTAGTCGTACTTCAGATTATGGACAAACCTAACGGAGCCGATATCAAAAAGCAGTGAAGGTAAAACAAACTATTGTGACATATTTATCAGTTTAAATATAGGTCAAAATTGTAAATAGCATGCATTTGACAAATTTGTCACAAAGGGAAAACACATTTTGAAATTGAATTTAGCAATTTAGCAATATGAAAATACTGTCTAACTTTTCAAAAAGATTGGGGCAGGTATGTGATCCAATATATAACTAGTGCAGTCACTAATGTGATTATGTGATGCACAGCCTGAATTCAGGCCCATCTTTAAGAAGGCTTCCTGCATTACACTTCATATAGCTATGGATGTCATTGTGGCTCCTCAGGATATCCTCGGGCCATGGGCCAATGTCTTGTAACTATGTCAAACCATTCTTTTAGAAACATCATTCTTAAAAGCCTTTCTTCAATGGATCCCCTTTCAGGAGTATGACATTGTGCAAATTGTGTTACACATTGTAGATCTTTGCGTAACATATAAGAATAAGGGTCCAGCAAGCACTGATCTTATTGTAAAAAAATCTATCTCAATTTAGTCCACAGTCAAAATCACGTTATCTATTCTGTGATTTCCATTTTGTCTTTTGAATTTTTGCCTCATTTGGCTTAAGGCCAATTACCTTAATTGTATATCTTATCTATGGATTTTATGTTATACCTGCTTCTCAGAAGTCTTTCCTAATTTTCTTGTGCGTTTTAAGATCTACAATTTAGATTTTCTACAGTCAAAGAGAATATTACTTTGTAGTTCAGATTATGCTCACTGTTTTTTCCTCTCCATGGTGTCTAGGATTACATATTCTCGTGGTGATTTAGCTTTTTGTTGCACCATTCAGTTTCCAGTCTGTTTACTACTTTCAATCTCTTCCATCCTCTCCACTCAATCCATATGTCTCGCTACTTAGACCACTCCCCTGTGTTTTGTTATTCCTCTCTTTCTGTCTTAGTCCTCAGCTGTCTTGCTTGGATGTGGTGGCCTGTGTGACATTGTGTTTCCCCACACTCCATTACACTCCTGTGCCATCGCAGAGCACAGAGTGATGTGAAATTTCCCACTATGAGTTGAGTACCAAGTTTGCAGACATTAATACAAGTGTTAAATATATACCGGTTGTGTTACATCTGTGGGTAGTTGTACACAATACAGTTGTGAAAGGAAAAGGTAAAGGTACTTCTTTCACAAAGGTGAAACGTCATCCAAAAAAATGTTTCAAATTAAAACATTTGAAGATCCACCCCCCTATAATCCAAAAATCTGAATATCATGAAAAACTGAGCCCTACAGAGCCACACAGATCAACCGAGGTTCTTCCCAAAAATGTTTTAAAATCCAGCCAGCCCAGGCTAGTGACTATGCTCCCATTACCGGTACAGCTGTTGCACTGAACTCCTGTTGGATCTAATTATGCTAGGGTAGTGAGCCTGTCAGGGAAATTCTGTGTGCCTGTCAGGGAAATACTGAATGCGTCTTTGACTGTTTCCAGTTTCCCAGAATAACAATTAGGGGCAGTAATGAAGAAGTTAGTGGCGTAAATGTGATGTAGAGGAGGAGGAGGCAGCAAGGGGGTGGATGGGAGACAGTTTAAGAATCTTAACTATGACAACATTTTCAGCCAGCTAGCTTAGATGACACCCATTTGCTTCAATTTACTACACAATGATGTGAATAACAGAGGTACATGCTAGACCACAAATAAAATGCAATGTCTGTTACAGAATACAATCAATGTTTTAAGTAATTAAATACACACACAAAACATAGCTTTATGATTAAAAGAAGGAACACTGAATGTTTGTGCAGAGTTGCCTGACCAATGAGTTTGAGCAATGACAGGCCAGGGCTTTAATGGAGTTTCAACTGTAAGGGCAGGTTTTTTTTTTTTTTGTTGAAACATTAAGATGTTATCATATACATTAACAAAGTCACTTGCGGGCATGGGCAGCATCCAATGGCCCTTGAAGTAATATATTACCATTAAGTTTTTTTATTGATCAAGCAATATCAGATAACATTGTGAGTGTTTTTCTATGAATAATTTCTACATTGACATGTGTTTTTAATCATTACGGTAGTAAAGTAGATTTAAAGTACATGCGGGAGAGTGGATTTTTCTAAAAAAAATAAATATGGACATGCTTTACATTTGGTTTTAAGCATTACCAATGTAATCATTATCATATTCTTGTGGTTACAAATGCAGAACTCGAAAGTTAGTAATTGTGGGTAATAGTGATGTTTCAGGAACACAGATTATTTTATATTTAGTTCAGTAGAATCTGAATAGTTGTTACTTAGGCATGCCTACCTGTCATGGCCTTTCTGGACATCTGACCTACATACAGCAGGACTTCAAAATCCTTTTTATAATAAGCCTAGCTTTTCCATGTATAACAAGCAAGATGTCTACAATAAAATTCTTAATATCGGCTGGAGTTTTAAAATTGATCTCATAGACATTTGGGATCTTAGCTCAAATGTATGAGAATGTAAATTAAACTTCCAGAGGGGAAAGTGTCTTAAATCGATGATTATAGATTAGATTGGGTTCAACATATTTCAACATGCTTCCAGGTCATGACAGAGTGGGGAGGTTAATGTAGCCAAGAATAGCAAAGATAATAAAATAATATGTACAATGGGATAATAATCATAACAATTCATTTTATTTACACTCAGTCTGAGTGATACCACGGCAGCCATTCCACACCAGACTTGCTCACCCAACATATATCATGATTGTCTCAGTCATAGAACTACTGACTGGTCAGGGCACTGGCAGGAAAATAGACCATGGATCTGATGGTGGGAGCAAACCCAGGTAAACACAGGAAGAACAAGCAAACTCCACACAGAAGGCTCTTGGGTCAGGTGGGGTTTGAAGTCAGAACCTTTTTATTGTGAGACAACAGTGCTAACCACTGAGCAACCGTGCAGTCAAAATGGATGTCATAAGATACTGAAATGTGCCCTGTGCATTTTTAAATAATATTAAGTGTTTTATCTGTACAGCACTTAACTTAACAGTGCAAAGTGTTTTAACACCAAAACAGCAGTTTTATACAATACATGTGAAATAACAAGAAATACAAATGACAGGTGATGTGACATTGAGGTAAAAATATAATTAATAGGCAGAAACCTATTATTTCAATAAACAAATTTGTAAAAACAATAGAAGTATACATACTAAATAAATTGCATTAACTAACTTCTCATAAATAAAGACCATTCCACCAACACTATGGCAAAAACTCTGTCCTCTCTGGTTTTAAGCCTGGATTTTAGAACTTCCATCCAGGTTTTCTTTGCCAACTTTCTGCCGTTTTTGGTCAGATAGCATGATGAATTCTCTAATGCGACCAGGAACTCAAACAGTTTTTTATTAATTTGATGTGTTCTGATAAAAGTCTTGGCAAATGGAAAATAGTATCTTCGTGAATAATATTATTAAGTACATCAAGTGCAAATAGAAAAATGTCATGATGTAAAGATTTGTTCTAATTTTGCTGGAGTTTTGCAACAAAAAACCTTCTTAATATTCCTTCGTGATCACAGACCAGATGACTGAAAGGAAAAGAGAATGGGGCCTTAATCGGCCAGATCTTGAGATTTTTTTTTTAGAAGAAACAAAGTTGATCAACCAAACACAAACAAGTTTAAGAGAGGAAACTGAGTGATGATGATGATGTTGGTCCCAGGTCCAACCTTTTCTTTCACGTATTTGATCATGTGTTTTGCACATTTTCATTCAACGTTTAAAATATGTATTTTATAGATACCTGGGATACATTAACATGTCAAAATATGCCTTTCATTCCCCCATTTAAATCAAATCTGCCATGTTCTGTTAAGCTCTAAAAATAATTTATTTGTTCTCAGATGTACAGTCATTTTAATAACTCAAGCTCAAGTCACCAGTGTGCATTTTTTTCAACACATCTGCCATGAGAACGAGCCTTTATTTGTTCACCTGTTACAGCTTGGCTCAGCAGCCAAGTGTTACTGAACTGAGACACCCAGCTAACTTGTTAAAATCAATACGCCTGCACACATGCGTGCCTTTTTCCATTATTTTAAAAATATCTGAAATTGAATTCAACACTGAAAAATATTTGCGCTTAACTGCCACACAAAATAGTTTTCAATTTTTGTTGTTGTCATTGCCAGGTTAATTGTCCTTCTTTGAGGCTTGCCGGAACAATACTGTGAAAAACAGTTCTGACAACTGAGACGATGGAGCTTTTAAACCTTACCCACTCCAAAAACCCGAGCAGCGGCAACAGCAGCCACATCAGCCTCCTTTCTGGGAGCCCATACGAGACAGTGGAGATTGTTCTTATTATTTTGGTAGCAGGTTCTCTGAGTCTGGTCACCATTATTGGCAACGTTCTGGTCATGTTGTCAATCAAGGTAAATATTTTAATGTTTCAATACCTGCCAGCATTAATTACAGGGGTGGAAATATTGCAGTACACAAACAATTTGACTAAACTGTGTAAACTTCCCATGTGTGTAAATTTACAACTTATAAATCTCACATCACATTGCATCAGAAAAAATATATAATTTAATAATGCTGCCTTAATAATAATCAAAATTCCTTTTTCAAAGGTGAATCGAAACTTGCAGACCGTAAACAACTACTTCCTGTTCAGCTTGGCCTGTGCAGACTTGATTATCGGCCTATGTTCAATGAACCTCTACACTGTTTATATCGTGATTGGCCACTGGCCTTTGGGCCCAGTTGTGTGTGACCTGTGGTTGGCAGTGGATTATGTTGTCAGCAACGCATCTGTTATGAATCTGCTCATCATAAGCTTTGATCGCTACTTCTGCGTCACAAAGCCCCTTAGCTACCCTGCTCGCCGCACCACAAAGATGGCAGGATTGATGATCGCCGCAGCCTGGATTCTGTCCTTCATCCTGTGGGCTCCAGCAATCTTGTTTTGGCAGTTTATTGTAGGAATGCGGACCGTTGAGCCAGGCGAGTGCTACATCCAGTTCTTTTCAAATGCAGCAGTGACATTTGGTACTGCCATTGCTGCTTTCTACCTGCCAGTTGCCATCATGATTGGCCTCTACTGGCGTATCTCCAAGGCAAGCCGCAGCCGTATGAGGAGAAGCAGCAGGAAGCCCTCTGGAGCCAGCGTGGGAGAGGGTCCATCTCAGAGCCAGGAGGACGATTGCCCAGCTCCGGGCAGCAACAGCCCCAAGAATGAGAAAGAAACGAATGACAGCAATGAAGGAAAGAAAAATCATTGTATGGAGCAGCTGCAGAATGGCACTGACCTTTGCAGAGGGAATGTAGTTGCAGGAGGAAACTCAGCGAACGAAAGCTCCACGACTGTTAGTGTCCCTCCATCCTCATCAAATCAGAGGGAGGAAGACGAGATGACACCCACTCCCTCTTTACCATCACAGAAGAAATTGAATCGCAAAGGGAAGCAAAATAAAGTTAATAATTTCTCCAAGAAAAGAGCAACTAGCTTTGGTCCCAAACTCACCTGCATCAGAGCTAGCACAAAGGCAGAGCAATCCACCAATACCTGCCCAGAGACAGAAATCATCCCATCCACTGACAAACAGAGTCTAATGGCACGGACACTGTCTATGGTAACTGGCCCTATTAGTTAACCATTCCCTTTGAAAACGATTGCTTAATTATGTCATTTTTTTTAAATTATATTAAATTTTTGTTCAATTCTATAAAAAAAATGCATCTGATTTGAATTTATGTTTCCAGATGACCAAAAGGAGTCCAAAGAAAAATAAGAATGCACCCCCCTCCCGTGAGAAAAAGGTTACTCGCACCATCATGGCCATTTTGGTTGCATTTGTCGCCACCTGGACGCCTTACAATGTGATGGTTCTGATCAACACCTTCTGCTCCAGCTGCATCCCCAACTCCCTTTGGACCATTGGCTATTGGCTTTGCTACATCAACAGCACCATCAACCCAGCCTGCTACGCCCTTTGCAACGCCACCTTCAAAAACACCTTCAAACACTTGCTCCTTTGTCAGTATAAAAACATACGTACAGCACGATGATGGAGAGCACGTTCAACATCTGTGGGGAAGATGGAGCCCAGAAGTATTGTAGCATTTAGACAATCAACTAACATCAGGATATTGTGTGCTACAGGTGTCATTCTTCATCTCTGATTATCGGAAATCAGTGTAATGTCACAATGAAGGATATAAACACCTAAGTTAAGGTATTTAGGAAAAACCTAACAGTGGCATTCCATTTATTTAAGAGGGTGTATGTTCCAGCCTGAAACGAGTCTGTACTGTGACCAATCATGTTAGATATTTTTTAACTATGTACATTTGAAGCATATGTTTGATATTGTAAGTCTCATAAAAACAGGTTGGATCAACAAATGTAAATAAGTGCGCAGCTCTGTAAAAACAAATAAAAAATACTAAACTGCACAAAATCATGAAAATGTGAATCAATCAATATTTGTGTCTATAGGGTGGCGGGGGTGTTTTACAGGGTGTATATAATGGATAAAGTGAATGTGTCCCCAAAAAATGTATCCCTGGCAACTACAATGTGAGTTTTTACGTTGGAGTCTCAGACCTTTTACTTCCTGATGTTGAACAATAAACTTTAATTAAATTAGAATAAATTGTCTGTTTGAGGTGATTTTATTTGTCTTCATAATTCAGAAAAATGTAAACAACTGTGCCATTTTGTTTTTCTCAATTCAGTGTGAGCCTTAACCTTTTTGTCTGCATTCCCCAAACATCAGAAACATTACTTCACCCTAAGCAGTGCATTGCTGCCATAACCATGCTTCTTAACTGTTCAGATCCACTTCACCTGGATTTTACCTGCTACTTGCAGGTCTTTTCTTGTTCACTTTAAAGCTACTTTAGACAGTGTATGCCTTTGGCTGCACACTTGGCTTCACATGGAATTTGTCATATTGACCCCATGAAACTTAAACACTTACACTCAAAGTGCAGTCAGACACAGGCCGAAATATTACTCCTTGTCTGCCGTGATGCCTCACTTTAGGTATCAGAACCTTGTCTTAACTACCCACGATTTCTATAGGCATTTAGCATTTTCAAGGCAGAACACAAACACTAAAATACAATAAAATGCATTGCTTTATCAATTAAAAGGATGGTTTTAGCCACGCATGATTCTTCCTTGGGTCTTTTAACACTGTATTTTAAGTTGGATGAATGCAAGCAGTCAATTATCTTATTTATACATTATTTATGACAGATAACAATAGCCATATTGTCATAACAACAAAGTGACATCACCAGCAAGCAATTTCTTCCTGTGTTCTTGGCAGAGACTTAATGGAAGAAGCCCAGTTGAATCACCCAGGTGAGCCAGTACAAACTGCACTTCGACAGCCAAACAAATGTCTTTTTGACAGAAAAAAATTACCTCTATCATTCTGTATGTTTATGATCATTATGAACATCTACTTTTGGGTGAAAGTTCAATGCATATCAGACACCATTCTAGGGATGTTAGTACAGGTAATCTATTTCTTTGCAGAATGCAACAACTGCGGTACACAAGCTTTTGCCCCCATGTATGCTATCGTCTGGCCGTCAAGGGCCCCCCAAAAGGAACTGCCCAAAAAGCCAAAGTTAATCGCTCATTGGCTCAATGGGAAACTTCCACTATACCCTTCCACCTTCAAAAACCTCAGATGGATTTGTTACACTGGATTAAAGTGGGAGATAGTGAGGAACAGAGGAGGAAATGGAATGAGAGAGAAGAGAGGACAAAGCGAGCTCAATATGCAGTGCTAGGTCTGGCCATTCTTCCTCCTCTCCCTGCCCACCCTCCATTTAGAATGGGTACCAACACTTTGTCCAGGTTCCTCCCCCAGTGGAAGAATAGCCATATACAAAGTACCAGAACAGTGGATAACCAATATAAGTTATTCCAGGCTCTGAATCCAGATGTCAGAGATAGACAAAGACTACATTTGCTCAGCCACCTCAGATCCCCACCTATGGATGGTGATGGAAACATCGTGCCACCTAGTGGTTTTAAAAGGTACTTAATAACTTAGCTTTTTTAATTTCAAAAGGTTCTGACTTGGGAATGAAATCAATGAGCCAGCTACTTATAAGATCTACTGCAATGTTAGTTAATACAGGTGTTTTGGTTGCTAAAGGCGCAGATGTGGAGTGCAAAACTTCAACCACCAAATAACCACAACCGGCCCTGCCATCAGCGGCAAGAGTCTTCCCTTGCCTGCTGCCTTGGCACTCCGCAAATACACCTTGCACCCCCGGTCACCTCAGAAAACGGTTGGGACACATCGTCACCCCATTACGAGTATCAGAAATATGTTCTAACTGTCTCACGCACACACACACACACACACACACACACACACACACACACACACACACACACACACACACACACACAC
>JAVQJS010107269.1:0-19976 GCA_036024795.1 Galaxias rostratus | reverse complement strand
ATATATATATATATATATATAGATATCTAGGATGTTATTGTATGATTCTCATAATGTTTTGAGCAGTATATATACTGAGAACCATAAAATAACATTCTAGATCTGAATCAGTGAAGTATTCTTATCAAATACTTTGTTCTTTACATAATTGAATGTGCTGACAACAAAATCACAGGAAAATGTTCAATGGAAATCAAATGTATTAACCCGTGCAGGTCTTGATTTGGAGTCACACTCGAAATGAAAGTGGAAAAACACACTACTGGCTAATCCAACTCTAATGTAATGTCCTTAAAACAAGTCAAAATGATGCTCAGTAGTGTTTGTGGCCTCCACGTATCTGAATGATGGATCAGTGGAAAATTTGCCAATCTTGGTGTTCCCTGGCAAATGCCAAACGTCCTGCATGGTGTTGGGCTGTAAATACAACCCCCACCTGTAGGCGTCAGAGCCTTATACCCCCCTCATGGAGTGTATTTCCGACCGTTTGAGCAGACACATGCATATTTGCGACCTGCTGGAGGTAGTTTTGCAGGGCTCAGGCAGTGCTCCTCATGTTGCTCTTGCACAAAGATGGATGTAGCAGCCCTGCTGCTGGGTTGTTGCCCTCCTGCGGCCTCCTCCACGCATTCGAAAGTGACCAAAACATCGGCCAGAAAGTATAGGAACTGAGAAGTGGTCTGTGGTCACCACCTGCAGAACAACTCCTTTATTGGGGGTGTCTTGCTAATTGCCTATAATTTCCACTTGTTGTCAATTCAATTTGCACATCATGTGAAATTGATAGTCAACCAGTGTTGCTTACTAAGTGGACAGTTTGATTTCACAGAAGTGTGATTGACTTGGAGTTGCATTGTGTTGTTTAAGTGTTCCCTTTATTTTTTTAAGCAGTGTATATATTTGATTACTGTCTTTTTTCTCCAAGGTGAACACGACTGAGACTGATATAACCAGATTGTCGTCCGATTATGCTGAAAATGAACTTGAATTGTTCAGAAAAACGGTGAGAAGTTGAATGCAATGTAATAGTTGTTTTGATTGTCTCTAACTCATACACATTAATAAATTAACCTGTTTGTTTTAGATGGACCTGATTGTGGAATCAGAGAGAGGGACAGCGTCATCCTTAGACATTTTGAATTTAGCAGACTGTCTTCAGACTAAAAAGCTAAAGAAAAAGGAAACCGAGCAGGTGTTAAACAAGCTTGTCCAGGATAGGTGGCTTGATGAGGTGCAATTTTTATTTGATCTCCCCTCAGTTTGTATGGAAATGCTGGTTGAATGTATTGGCCTATAATTTTCTATGTTTTTTTGTTGTGTTTTATTAACAATGTTGACTGGGTGTTCAGGGTTGCCAACTGTAAGCTTACCAGTCTATTATTTATAAGTACATTATTCCAATCAATGTATGCTTGCGTCAAGGCCGTTTACCAGTGGGAAATATTGTAATGTATTACCATAGACTCTTCAAGGTTTATGACTATGTTGCGTTTTTTTGACGAAAAAGCGGTACTTGTACTTATTTACTAAACTGCTTTTTTTTTTTCAGAAACATGGCGAGTATTGCTTTTCCACTCGCTGTATAATGGAGATGGAACCATACATACGAAAGATGTACCAAGACCAGGTCAAAGTGTGCCATATTTGTCATAACATCGCTCTGCAGGTGTGACTTTAAGTCATGTTTATCTTTATTAACATCACATTAAATTATTAATCCAAGCAGATGCTGAAATATGTAAAGTACAAGTTGATTAATTTTGTCGATATACACCGCACTGAAGTGCGCATAAATAACTTCTGCTCCTCCCAAAACATTTAAGGAACACTTTGAAAAAACATCAGTTCTCAAGGGGATACATTTTTTTGCTGCTATCGACTGGGTAATGTGTTAGGAACAAAAAATGCTACATCGTTTGGATGGAAATGTAAATGATCAACATACAGAGGGCTGAATTCAAAGGCACCCCAAGAATCTAATTGAAAAAAATGATGCGACAAGCCAGTCCATTTTGCTGAAATTCCATCCACTGGGGGTGTCAGATGGACCGAAACATAATGTTCCAGTAGTTTTCTATTGGAATTAGGACAGTCGAGCATGTGGGGCTGTCAATGGAATCAATTCCTTCATCCTCCAGGAACTGCCTGCATACTCTCGCCACATGAAGTCTAGCATTGTCGTGAACCAGGGAGAACCCAGGGCCCACTGCACCAGTGTAGAATCTAACAATGGGTCCAAGGATTTCACCCAAATACCTAATGACAGTCAGGGTGCCATTGCCGAGCCTGAAGAGGTCTGTGCGTCCCACCATGGCTATGCCTCCCCAGACTATCACTGACCCGTCACCAAACTGGTTATGCTGAACGATGTTACAGGCAGCATAACTTTCTCCACAGCTTCTCCAGACCCTTTCATATCCGTCACATGTACTCTGGGTGAACCTGCTCACATCTAGGAAAAGCAGTGGTGGACCTGCAAATTCCAGTGTTTTGTGACAAATGCCAATCGAGCTCTACGGTGTCGGGCAGTTAGCACAGGGCCCACTAGGGAATGTTGGGACCTCAGGCCACCCTCATACAGTCTGTTTCTGATTGTTTGGTCAGAGACATTCACAATAGTGGCCAGCTAGAGGTAATTTGCAAGGCTCTGGCAGTGCTCATCCTGTTCCTCCTTGCACAAAAGTGCAGATACCAGTCCCGCTGATTTGTGAAGAACCTTCTACAGCCCTGCCCAGCTCTCCTACAATAACCTGTCTGTCCCCTGGAATCTCCAACATGCTCTTGAATTTGTGCTGGTAGACAGCAAACCTTCTGGCAATGTCACCTATTGATGAGGAGTTGGACTGTCTGTGCAACCTCTGTTGGGTCCAAGTATTTCCTCATGCTACCAGTAGTGACACTGTTCATGGCCAAATGCAAAACTAGTGAAAAACCGTCAGAAAAGATGAGGGGAAAATGTCAGTGGCCTCCAACTGGAAAACCATTCTGGTTTTGGGGGTTTTCTTATTGTTGACCCTCTATTACACCTGTGGCTGAAACTGATCAACACCCCCCTCTGCTACTTAACTAACCAGATCATTATCCCCAGACGTTTAACTGACGTGATGCAATACTCTTAACTGAAAAGTGTTTCATTCATCTTTTTGAGCACTGGATATCTACACAATCTATTTGAGCAGTTTTTCTTTAATCTAGCAGAATACTTGTTCCTATTTCAGAAACAAAGGCTCTAAAAATAATTTACTCTTGCAGTGCCAGATTTGTGAAAATCCTGTGTGCGGCATCAAAATCCACAACCCTTGTGTTGCAAGATACTTTAAAGGTAGAACAGATCCACGATGCCCTGCCTGTGATGACTTTTGGCCACATGAGATTCCTGGTAAATAATACAGTCTTAATGGGTGGACATATAGTGAAGATTTATAATGGCAAAACATATGAGCAAAGTGAAACTAACCCCAAAAATGTGCGTGTTGTAAAGTGTTAACATGCCCATGTGTTCTGTGTTTCAGAAATTAGTTTACCCCAAGCACTGGCTTCCCAAAGCCAATCACTCAAAGAGAACACTGCTCCCATTCAGTCTAGGAAGACCAGAAGATCTTGACCTTGACCCGGATGGATCAAGTACCCTGGTATTTTTTATTTCATTTTTTATTTTATTTTTTACTTATTTTTTTGAAACAAGTTTGCTTAGTATGTCTTGTATTAAGAAAAGGTATTTCATTTTCAAAACAATTGACTGTTACTTTGAGCAGGTCCCTCCACCACCACAGAATTCTGAGGGTTAGATAAATCAGCATTGCAGTTCAAGTTAAAATATATTTACAATATTTGTAGCCTCTGTTAATTTAGTTAGGTCTTACTTCATTTGAGGAAATTGTCAATGGTTCCTAATCTGTAATACACATATTTTGAAGCACAAATAAATAAGCAAATTGCAGATGTTTTCCAATACACAGTGTCGTTCCACTTGTCCAACCATATTATAAACTGTTCAAAAGTCTGGTGCTACAGCTCTGACACAGCTTAATAAGTAAGAAATGTCAAATGAGAATGTCAAATAAAAAACAATTTGTTTATGTTTTATTCAAGACCACCAAAAGCTCACAGAGAAGCTAAGTTCCAATGATCTAACATAATGCCAATACTGGACTGGAATGAATAGTACATCTCCAGGGTATACCACACACTCAATGTATGGTGCTTTGACAAACTCTGGGAACATCGTCTCATTCGGACACTCCACATCCACCTGGATTGAAAATGCAATTGTCATATTACAGTAACAAATTTGTAAAACAAACTTTGCCTACTTTTCGTACAGATTCCTACCTGGCTAGTGTTGTGTAAGAGCTTTGACTTGTGGGGGTATAGATTCTTGGTGTCCACAGGTGAATAAAGGCGGATGTACTTGCTTCCAACCACCTGTTAAAAAAAGGTAAATTCTAACGAAGTGTGGACCCAGTACACATGAGCATGCTAGTGGGTTGACATTTTCTGACATATTTAATGCACTTGGCGTTGTGAATATATTTGTAAAGATAATTCTAATTTAAACATTGTAAACAATGTTAAACATTGTTACAATGCTGTTATAAATATTTTACATTTGTCCCTTAAGAGCCATAACCATGAATAATCATGTTCCATTTTGCCATTAATTATGTTGCAGTTGCGAACAGACTTCTTGCTTAACATAACTTCAATCAGAATTGATCTGGGGAATAGCTAGGCCCACTGGAAGGTTTTCATACGTCTGCTCTAGATATACTTATGAAAGAACTGGACGCGTTTAAAGATTTCATAAGTAAGTTTACCTACAGCACATAACACATTTGTGACACATTGATGGGACACAGATACAAAAAAAACAGCAAAATTATAGAACAAAACCAACTCGGTGAAGGCGAGTTTGAGTAGACTTTGCTCCAACTCTCTTCAAGCTATCTGTATGTTTTATTACCTGTGCCAAGAAGTTCTGTTGGGGATCTTGGTGAAGCGGCGACACTGTACCCGCTGGCCCAAACCATGCATTGATTGTAATATCCTCCTCATCTCCCTCACCTAGACAACAGTAATCAGGAATGCAGATATCTTCTTTCAGCTCTGGTACCTACAAAAGGGCTAATGTGTTATTTATTTTGTGCAAAAACTAAACATTGTTATATTTAAAAAAGTGTTTGCATTATGTTAGAAGTCTTTTCTAATATATCTAATACATTAGATATCTAATAATATTTCTGTTTGTTCATCAATGACATTTGAATGGTTAACAAATGACTACCTGGTCGAAAAGCTGGTGCTGAGCAAGATATCCCAGACCTTGTACACCATTCTAGGTAATTAGAAATGCAGCACACAAGATATATAAATCCAAATTATATCTAAAGAACCTACATAACAATGCATGAAAATGCACAACAAGATGTACTTTCAAAATAAAAAAACAATAACCAAAATCTATCTAGAAAGATTTGTCCAGGGTACTTACTTTTGCGATAATGTATTGATCAACAAATTCATTGACTGTGAGGAGAGTTTGTGACCATCCTTCGTCTGTATATCTTGAACCCACTTCAACTGGTACAGTTCGACACCCAGCAACTGATCGAAGGTATTCTATGCTTTTACAGAAGACAACAACATAGATAGATAAACTTTTTTAATCATGTTACTCGAGTTGCACAGTGACTACAGCACAAAGAAACCACTTTTGGGTAACCGAATAGCATGGGATTATATGCGCTTCAACAGTTTAAAGTCATTAGAACATACGACAATACTGTATAATGCTTTAAGATACCTCCACGCATGATCCTTGAAGGCAGGCCAATGGTCTATAGTCCCTTCTAATATGACTGGCTTTTGAGGGAGTAGATAGGTGGACCTGAAGCTTTCTAGTGATGGCCTATTTACCCTGGGAACTGCCATCTTTGGGTTAACCACAGGCTTGGATAGGCAGTCCATCTTCACTCTCTGTGAAGAAAATACAAACAAATGTGTAATTAAATTTAGTAATGCATATGCTTTGATCTTCTCACATTTAGTGAGATTACCCAACAAATTATTGATATGTTGAGTGCGTTGTCCCTAATATTAAAGATTTGTAAATTGCATTGACCTTCACAGGAACCGGTTCTCCCTGATCATCTTCTTTGGAAACTTTCTTATTTAATTCGGTGTGCAATATCTTCACTAGGACTTGTAAAATATCATCCATGATCGTTGCACCCATAATTAAGCCCATGTCACAAGTCCTAATTGCCTCCCGCATAGTTTCTTGCGATGGGTCTTCAAGACAGAGACTGACTGCTTTGAACAGACATCCGTAAGAATAAACACGTCTCCAATCTTTATCGACATCACGCCATGTGCCTATGTTAAGTTTCTCCCATGAAATATCCAAGATGATTTGAGCAGTTAGCACATCCATTGCGCCCACACTACCGCTGTACATCTGCTTCCTGGAGCGTTTCAGCAAATCCAACACACTTGACTCCACTTTGTCATTGAACTCAAGAAGAAACTCGGCTTCACGTTCAGGCAAAGTAGACAAAATAGTTGAACGTAACGTTAACTCAGTCATTACATTTGGGATTGTATAGCAAAGTGTTAAATAAATAAGGTTCAATAGTCAATATTGTTTTGCATTCAACTATGGATGCATAGCAGACCATCCATGAAATCGCAATATTTAAAGGATGGAAGATAAACCTAAATCCAAAGTAACATCTAAGAAGTCTGGACTGTTGCGAGCTATTACAGCTTGTTTGTGAGCAAATAAACCAAAATGTATAGCGATGTTAAAAGGCGACACGGTATATATAATGGTTGAATTTAGAACGAGGAACAGTCGTATTGGATTAAACCCCCCTTTACATTACATCGCAAAGTACATGCAATTGTTCAACTTCAGGACTTTATTTTTGGGTGACATTTCCCACGCTGATGTTACGGGCCTAAAGTAGCAGTTTTTGGTGTAACATATAATACGCGCCGAAAGGAAACAAGGCAATAAAAATGGGTACCACAAGCACAGTCGATTGGAAATATAGTAGTCTCGCGATTTCAGACCAATGTTTGTGCTGTCAGAAAATAATCTTAACGACCACCCCAACAAATGTCTGTGAAATCCCTATTGTCTTTTCAGAGGATTTTCATAATTTCCCACCTCGAAAATCTAAATTACATAAAAACAGTTATGATTACCGACGAACATGTTGCTGACTGCAGTTATATTTTCTTACGATAGAGGACGGTAATGTTTAACCAAGCATCTTTTACAAAGTCAATGCATTTTTGTCTGATAAAATATACATTTAGTTCTGGATACAATACCAGCCAAAGGTTCGTACAAACGTTCACATCAAAGTTAATGATACAGTGTGTCACTGATATTTCACTGATGCTGTGATTACATATATATTATTATCACATAATTATCGTACTTTGTTGTTTTTTTCAATTCTGAAAACGGACAAATACTTTTTGATCTGAATAATTTGTCAGGCAAAAAATCATTAGAAAGCAAAACTAGATTTATTGCTACTTTTAATTACTTAATTTCTGTACAGAAAAGACTTAAAGAGTAACAATAGAAACACCTGCTTGTTTCAGATAACATAATTGCTTCTCTTTTTTAAGTTTATCAGCCACATATAAAGTCAACAGCTCCTTGAATATCATAAAAATCACACAAATGATTATTTTTACACTGCACCCACCCCCTCACCACAACACACAAACACCCACTCACCAGTGGGTTTCTGATCAGAAAGAGCTTAAACTCCAAACTAAACATAACCTTACCATGAGCTGTGTTCACATTTGTACATACAGTTCTACCTTTAAAATACAGAAATATTGGATACAGGGTCACAGCATGAATCCATCAGCAGCACTGTAAAGTTTGACAAACTGGATTAACTCACCAGAAAGAATAGTATGTGTTAGGTACAGAATTATTCTGATGTGTGTTACAAAGCAATGGTTGTTAATTCAGACAAGTTTATCTGTAAGTAACAATACAAAGACAACATCCTTGGTTGACCTTTTGGAGGCCAAACAGTATTGAGTTTTATATCATATAATTGTGACATTTGGTGAGAACCTGAACAAACACGAGTGGAGATTTTCTGTCAGACTTCAACAAAATCTATAGACACAGCATTATTGTTAACTGTCAAAGCCTCTGTGAAATTCAAATAATCTCTAGGTAAACTATAGAGCTGTTCTGGTATGTAAAGTAGATGGAATAAAGAAAGTCTGTGCTTCCAAGAATTATGAGGGACTGTAGAATCTTTCATGCACATCTTCACTGACCTGTGAAGTAAACAGCGGAATTGTGGTAGCTGATTCATTGTTCACTGACTTTAGAGAAAGTATAAATTTAAAGCTCTGAAACTCACATTTCTGTTTTCATGATGCATACAGTTCCAAGATAATAGGGTAGAGATAGACTAACATATGAAATAAACCTGAACGTTTGGGCTAAACGAAGACAATAATGGCTTTTAAGCAATGTAATTCAACCGATATGCTATGAAATTACTGTGGGTTAACACAGCATCTTCTCAAAACAAACATCTTTTCAGTTGTAGCCAATAAAGGGTGTTTGTTTTTGGAAAATACGGTTTAAGAAAAAGTCGGTAAATAAATTGAAGAACTAAACCAGAGTATTTGTGACAGTGAAATATGTAGAAGTGGCCTCGGCTGGGCATTCCAAGTGTTTATGTATACTTTTGCTTGGGGTGCTGAGGAGGACATGGCTCATACTGTGATGTAGATGCCATGTTTGTTTATCAGTGGGTCTTGTGAAGGTCGGGGATGTCCCTGCAGGGGAGGTATATGTATTATTCAAATGTACCATGCACTGTGGGGGTAAGGGGGTGTGTGGGGAGTGCACCACAGGTCAAAGGCCCAGAAACGTTTCTCCCTGTGTAGGCAACACTGACTTCACCTGCTGGCCATCTTCCCAAGTGCTGTTCGGTAGGGGTCGCTAACCTTTCCCTGGTTCACGCAGTGGGCTTGGGAGACAACATTGTGTTGATTTTGCCCAGGGACTCGTTAGCAGGTGTCACTCACAATAACAACTTCAATTCATTTTCAATATTCCAATTGATGCATAAAGGTTTTTGCACCAGTTATATCATGGATACATAAATTTTTCATTGAACCATTGCAACATCTAGTATAATACACAGAATTATACATACTTTGTATTGTATGCGCTATGTTGTGTGGTGCACCAACACTAGCGTGTTAGCTATCATAGTGCCTGCAATTATGATGGTAGCTGAAATCACTTTAGGCTAATCCCTTTAAAACAGGGCTTGTCTTTCTGTTGCAACAGAAGCAGAAGCAGCAGCATCAGAAGCGCTTATGAGGGATTCCAGGACTCCAGCCAGGGCATCAGGGCAGCATGGAGCGTGACTGTCAACAGCCCATTCCCAGGAGCCTGCGAAGCTGAACCACCAAGGCACCATCGCAGGGATGTAATCACCCCTATTACGCTCTAGGTACTCTTGATTTTTTTTTACAAAAAGCGGAAAAAAGCAAGCAGAGGAGGAAACAACCCCGTTGTTCTGTTGCTGTGGATCTGGATCCAATTAAGCACACTTTAGCTCTTTACAAGCTGCCAGTCTTAGCCTGTTGACTCATGAAATTAATTTATTGTTGTGATACAAAGGAACTGTTGCAACAGAGAGCATTGCATTACCTCAGGCAGCACCAAGTAAAATGTACATAGAGTCTGGATACCTGGGTACCTGGGTAATGTAAATGTCAAACACGATGGGCAATTTTGGTTATCAAAGAGACAATACAATATCTTGTGGCCTCAACACCTCTCCATTCTAACAGCTGTTTTTTAGAGATCAAAAGGTCACACCACTTAATGAAAACACAATAACTTACACACCAGACATACCATAACAACACAGTTACTTGGTTTAGTAACAGTTGAAGTCTAAGTTCTACTCCTTGACTGTATCCAAATAACGACTCTCGCAATTAGAGCAATTTATGTATGCATAAAAGCTACTGGAGGTTAAGGGGCGCTGTGTTCTGGGGACACTCTTTATGGACATTTGGAGATGCCTTGATGGTGTAACAAATGAGAGGTGTAAAGTTAAATGTCCTGTGAAATCACTGGGAGTCCTGAAACAAGCAGCTATTACAGCCTTGGGCTGGTTTCCTTCCACAGCCAATTATCCTGGGTACAACCCCCAGTTCAACTTGACCACAAGTACGGATCAAAGGCCAGTTGGTTTACAGATGTGGATGCTACTTTGAGGGTGGGAGATACCTTTGCCGTCCCTGGGGACATTCAAAAGACATAGTTCCGCCAGCTTGGCATTGCTCGTCACCGAAGTGCAGTGCGGTTGCTCGCTTACTTCAAGCAAGCAAGCAGGTGCTCAGTTCCCAGGGCCTAATGTGAAACGCCAGAGTGCAGGCAGTCCGTCTAAACCACTTAGGATCAAATTAATGCAACCAGGTGTGCCCCCACAGTTGGGGCTCAGGTTACACCTGCTACTTGCCTTTAATTAGAGCTAAAACAGCTGTTTCAGGATAGACAGAAGGGGAGACTGTCCCATGTTGCTCTCTAACCTGAGTCACTATTCTCCTCTGAATCAGGGTCCTTATGACATTTTCGGTATTCTAAGAAACCTGGGTCAATGGGGCTCATACAGGTCAGAAAGATGGTCTTGCAACTTCTCCTGCTCTAACAAATACCTGTCCAGATCTAAATCAATGTTATCGTAATTCAACATTATTTTGGCATTTTAAATAAAACCAGCAACACTGTGACACTGCGGGGGCAATCCTCCCCGATAATGATGCATAGTTTTCAGCCACCTGCTTATGGAGGGAGACGTGGGCACAGCACTCTTGGCAATAAAGACTCCCCGAAGCCAGGTCTTATGGGAAGAAGATGAAGGCAGTGGCAGGATTCACCTGCTCATTCAAAAAGAAAAATCTTCAGTGGGCTAAGAGTATATACTTTAAGCTGCTTTTGATTTTACTCACAGACCATGAGAAGCATGGCACAGGTGAAAATGTTTATAATTAAAATTGTATTTAAAAAAAAAAAAAAATCCCATCTCTTTGTGTTAAAAGTGGGTTATTGTTATGTCTAAAAGAAAGTCGCACAAAATAGTCTTTGTAAAGCACAAAATGTCTAATTTGCATTTTGTACCTCTCTTAACTAAGAAATATAACACCAGAAGCCATAAAAATAAATATTGAGCGCAAACAGATGACGTGCTAGAAGAAAGCCGAATTAAGATGATGACAGATTTTGATAGTTTTCCATCATGCATCAAAATATCATGCATTAAAAATAATTTACCATGTAAAGTGGTTACAATTAAGAATTCCTTAATATATCGCAATTAATCAAGTATTAATGAGATTAAATTAAGGCATGTGCACTCATCCAAACATACAAATGGACTTTTATGTAGAATGAAAAGCCTTACAAGATTAGCGCCAAAGTATCAATGATAATATATACAATAAAGACATTTAGTTTCACAAAGTCTGTTGCAAAAACTGAACATTTTGATCACCATAATTTGCAAATTGTACAATTTTCAACAGAATGTGTTTCATTGAACAGCAGAGGGCAGTAGATTGGCAGTAAAGTTCACAGGCGCAGGCAACATTTTAAGAAAGGATCCTTACAATGCATTTGCAGAAAAAGAAAAAGCGCAATCAAGCAATGCATTTTCAAATGTAAGGATGTATTGCCCACTGTTATTCATTTTAAGTGGTTTTTGGAAAACCTGAGAGGTAGATATGGAGTGATATTATTTTCTGTTTAATGTCACATTAACATGCAACATTAAGAAATAAACTATTTGTAATAATAATAATAATAATTCATTTATTTTTTAATTTTTTTATAGCGCTTTTCTGACACCCAAAGTCGCTTTACAAAATAAACATTACATTTTTTTTTTACTATATTGTCCCTGTAAACATAGTTTTTAAAAAAACTGAAAACATTTCATGAACAACTGAGAACATTACTTTACATTACCATAGAAAAAGGTGAGCTAAAAGCCTCCAAAAGCAATTTATTATTTTTCAAAATGTAAACCACACACGAGTGCATTTGTGTACACCTCTGTTAAGAATACCCTTTGGTGCCTTAGGAACAAACAAAACCTTTGAATGTGTGGGCGTGACCTTGGGACACAAGCCCAGTCTCAAAGTAGGTCAGCAGTCACAACTCTTTGCAAAGAAGAGTCACGTCTCTTACCAAGTCTAAGTCCAATTTAATGCCCCGGGTAAATGCAACAGCACAGTTGTTTGTCTGAATACATCGTTTCTTTTTTCCTTCATTAAACATGAGCTTAACATCCACATCCAGAACTCTATCCGTAATTGCAGCATTGTCTACCTCTTTTTCCTCTTTTTCCTCTTTTTAAATGTTTCTTTAAACTCTAACAGGCCAGTACTTGGCCAATCAAAGTATATGATCTGGGTCCTGTCTTGAATTTTTGTCCAGGTCAAATTTGTTAAATGAAATACTTAAGGAGACCATACCTAAATTCATCCCTCAAGTACCTTAGTCTATCCACACTGCTTAACCCTGTTTGACATAATTCACGTTTTAAAGATTGAACTTGGACTCAAACAATGGTGGTGAAAGTGTTTAATATCCTGAATATAAGATACAGGCCATCTTTGGATTTTTTCATTCAAAGCAAATAGTGTTCTGACAGGCATCTAAATAATAGAGCTGCCTCTTTGGTAACCTAGGAAACTGTACGTGATGAAAAGAGTTTTAGAAGTAGTATTTAATATTTCAGAACATGTGAACGTCTACAGTATTTTGATATCGCAGTATAACATAGCAGTTGACATTCTGTTGTGATAAATCTGTCAATCTCCCCCCCATACTTTTGTTTTTGATCATCCACAAGGACAAAACTTTTCCCATTAGTCAATTTCTGTACAAAATATGCTACTTCCTCAAAGAACCCCGCCAAAAGTGGATGAAGATTGAAAACATTCTTACATGTTTCTACCATTTTTCAAAACAAGTTTGTTGGCCATATCCCCATTAAATGAGGAAAAGTATAACTGATGGCTAGGAAACATAATTGAACTGGCTGAAGAATTGCATTTGTTTATAAGCTGCTTATACTTGCTCTGAAATTGAAGCCAAACCATTTCCTCTGCCTACTTTAGTGCAAGATTTTTGCCTTGGGCATATTGTTGGGCTGTTTCTTTTTCTGTTTAGTTCAGTTCTGTTAAGTTGATTGTATATTTGACACATATGATGAAAAGTAATCCAATTCTGTAGATTCTCTGCCACATTTTAACAGCAACACCAAGCAGTAATACATTATATTTATAACATTTCAAAACACTCAAAGGCGCTGAATAAACCTTAATCACTACAGCATTTTCAAAGATGCTATCACCATGACCTTTCTATAGGCTTTCAAACCATACTGTCCAACAAGAGGGCTCACTTAGTGGCTCTAAGGATAACTTTACACTTTTAAAGCAACATGTTTTAAAAGGTTTAAAATCTGAGAGGGAGGACTTTGTGATTCACAATTTGGCTTGAAAACACCTTCCCCATCCACAAAACCTGATACCTTCTTCCTTCTCAAGATGAAAAGTGATTGCATTAAATTTATTACATGCCATGCTGCCTGAAACTGCTTGTTTTAATGTGATCCATTTTGTCTTGGTTCACTGAGGATGATGATAATTTTATGTAAAGCATGGACAAAGTGTATTTCATTAATGCCAGAAAACCCACTTTAAAGGAACTGTGTAAAATCATAAAATAATTCACCCCAGGGCAAATTATTTTATGCAGTCATTGTCACTGGATTAAGACAGAAATCATAAAAAAACAACTATTTAATTTGCTGAGCATGACTTCAAGCATTTGTTATCAAAATAATCTGCAGAGCCCACTGCAGAAAGTATTACAAGCCATTGCTTTTAAACCTCGTTGACAGCACATCCAACAATAAAAGTGTCTCCACAGACATAAAATAATTTCAATAACAGCACACTGACGGTTTACTAAAGAATATGAAATGATAAAAGACATCTGAGAGTCTGAGAGAGAAAGTTTGAAGAGCTCCTTAACCAAGACAACTAATTCATTTCTGAAATGTTTTTATTTATTTATTTAAATTTCATTGTTGTATAATATGCATTATTGCTTAACAGGGTAGTTGTAGATAGCTAGGCCTGAAGTTCTGGTATTTATATTCTGGAATGATTGGTTTTGTAGAATGAAACCCATAATGTGTCTGCCTCAAAGTTAGTAGAAGTTTTAGATTGAACAGGCATCTTTAAGGGTATAAGACTTTCCATATTAGTATACTATTATCAACAAAATATTGAATTACTATAATGAATTAGACTATTTACAAAACAATATGTCTATATCAGTCTTCTAACAACTTTTAAAGTTGACGTTGAAGTGGCTGCCTTATTGTGATTCAACAACATGTCTATAAAGTGCACCTTACAAACATCAGAACTGTCCAATTTTCCGATGCAACATCAGACGTGGCTGTGTTGTAACGTTTTATTTTTGCCATCAGATGCTCAAAGCCATGATTACAGCCCTGTGACAGAGACATTTCCTCCGTGGCTCTAGGTCCCTTCACATCTTCATTAAAGCACAGAGATACATCTGGGCGGCATTGTGGCCGTGCACATGGAGCCCAGCCTCTGTCCAGGGGAGCATACAGACATACAACACTGTATCATTTGTGGCAACCTATCAACACCGGGCTCACCTTTTTAATTCTGATTTAGAGGGAGAAGAGAGAAGTTGGGCGGCGGTGCTGATGATACAATCCGATTCACACCAGGACTACTAAACAAAAGAGCCCGTGGAGAACACCTCTCCATGAATCATCCGTGACAGGGCTCCTCCCTCCTAGTGTTGCCGCCATGAATTATATTCCCGTGTAAAAGGCCTTGATCAATTAGTCAATTGTTCAACTGCGGCCCTCAATTAATGTGGTGATTGCCTATACTGTGAGTGCCTAATATGTTGTGCATTAT
Organism: Galaxias rostratus; assembly: GCA_036024795.1. Taxonomy (NCBI): domain Eukaryota; kingdom Metazoa; phylum Chordata; class Actinopteri; order Galaxiiformes; family Galaxiidae; genus Galaxias; species Galaxias rostratus. The sequence continues at coordinate 4,922 of JAVQJS010107269.1, read as the reverse complement.
TTGATGCCGTTAATTAAAGGAACAACCCGCCGCTATGTGCAAAGCCGATAGGGGTACATATACCAGGGGATTCATCCAAACGCATGCAGCGCCTGTGAAGCTGAAAATGAGGCGGAGAAAAAGCATCAGATTGATGTGGTCGGGGATGCTGTTGGAGAATTGATTTTGTTATAAATTGAGAGTGGTGCCAATCACCAGAATTGGCAGCCAAAGACACCGGGGCCGAACAGAATTTGAAACGAAAGCTGGGCAAAAGGAGAAGTCTTTGGGTTCAAACAGAATACAGATTGGCACGGGGATGTGTTGGCCCCCAGTGCTCCACAGCTACATGCCGCTTTCCCAAGCCTACTTTAGCACACCAATGCATGTGTCAGAGGGGACTATGGTGCGTGAGGCTGCCTGTAATTGGAGCAATCTGTTCTCTTGGCCTGGAGCAGCTAGAGCTTCCAGGACTGTTTATGTGTCAGAGTCATAAGCGCTGCAACATGTTCTCTGTTTCCCAGTGCACCATTAGTGGACTGTAGTCCTCCAGCGAGAGGAGCTCCAACCTCTGCATGTGCCCTGCTGTACCTGGAGACATCTTGTCTTACCACACAAGCTGTCCCTCGGTGTTCCTCAAAGAGGGTGGTCCACACCTTCCCATGGTACTTCCCTGCCTTTATCAATCATTAAAAAATCTAAACAGCATTCCATCAGCCATTTATTTATTTATTTTCTTTCATGATTACGTTATGACTGCGCAAAAATAAATGACCTGATTTGTTTTTTTATCGGTTGTTTTATAGTCTAACAGCCAAACATGCCTGTATCCATTTAATAGCAAACATAAATGGTGTCAACCATTTTCAAGCTCGGGTGGTCTGCCTTGGTATTATTTATGTGGTTTCCGAGTGACTTGTCGGCCAGGCACTGTGCGCAGCACGAGAGTGACACGGTGAGAGAGGATGTGGTGGATAAAAAGTCTAGCAGGTCTCAGGTGATCTGTACAGAAGTGTGAACCCATGTAATAGAAGAGAACTAGGCTCTCTCAACTGGAAAGCATCATACATAAATGGCCACATAAATCCTCACATTAATACCAAAGTCGATGGACTCCCATCAACGCAGTTAGGGCAGATGCATTAGATTTTCTGTCTTATTAAAACCATTCACCCCCACTCTTCTTTTACAAATGTGATATGCTTTGTTGGGAGGAATCACGTCGTCATAGGAGGTTCGACTACTGTGGGTGTAGTAGAGCCCTGTAACACGTGTGGGCAGGTTGTGAAACAATCCGTGTGTGTCTGCTGTCCTATGCTCACCGAAGCTTACTGGTACCACGAGGACGACTTATGTCTAGTGGTGGAGACAGTTCTCAGACGTGGCATTACCCTCCTCCCCCTTTTACACAAACAAAAAAGCTTCTTACTGTATCAGTTAACACCGTCTAATTAAAAATGAATAGAAACCTTTTTCCATGCTAATCTTTCCCGGGACAGATGAAGGACACGGAAGGACAGAGAGCATCATCAAATTAATTCAATCGGACCAAATTACATGCTCTGTGATGATTGTTACCCACCATAAAAGGCTGTGAATCAATTACAACTGGGCCTGTCATGCTGTGGTGCTGTGTGGAAACATTACAACAAGTGTGAAAAACAGGGATTTGTTCGAAATCCACCCAAAAGCTAGGAATGTTCGAAACAGGACATCAGCTCTATGCCCTGGCTGCTCATTATAACAGTGGCAAAGGGTGAAGGAGATCCAACAAAGAGGTGCGCTACGTGCCTCAATGGTCATCACTCACACTTACCCTGGTGACAAGAAGGTAGAGCAAGGCTACTTATCTAGCTCGCCGCTCCTAATGTCGTGGAAATTTACCAAAGATGTGTAGGATAAATACATCTGCCCTTAGGAAAACCGGAGGAATAACCTCATGCTGTGACCTTTAGCTGTGATTATTTGTTAGGTAAAAACAGAACTTGATGGACACCACATTTGCTGTGTTGCATGATGTATACTAAGTAATGTATGGGTAAATGTAAGGACTTTTAAGATATATTTCCTGTGATCCACAATTATAATCTCTCCTTGTCTTGCTCAGGGTCATGCACGTTTATGTAATGGACTCACATATTAATTCTTCACATGTATCATGCATGAAAATGGTTGTAAAGAGCAAAGATAGGCTCAGACAGACAGACAACAGGCTCGAGGATTTAATTCAAAAACAGAGAAAGTGAAGGACATCAAGATGACTATGTTGTGCTTTTGAGTTACTGACAGAGATATGACCTAATGCAGGAGAGGCCAGCATTTTGTGCTGTTATGATCTGAATGTAACTTTCAGTATTGGATGAAGACGCCTTCATTTCAATAGAAGAAGCCAATGTGTTAGCATGAAAGATTGTTTTGCTCATTTGATAGCACATAAGCACATTTCAAAGACTTATCAGCACCCAATGTACACCAATACAATCACTGAGTCTGTTCCCACAGCTGTGCCAAAGCTGATTCCCCCACTCATGCTCACAGTTGTTGTAGGAAAGGAGTCAAAATGTTTACAGAAGGGCTTGAAAGTGTGTGGTTATAATTGCTTTGCACCAACATTACTCATTTGTATCTTGTTAAATTTATTTAGTTTGTTTATTTAGAGTAAAAAGTTTTTTGCATTTTAATGAAAATTTGATTTTGTTCCATAAGATCATCAGAGATAGGTTGAGGACAATTTCACATGGTTTTTTATTTCCCCCCAGACTACACTAGTTGGATATTTCACCTTTCTGATGAGTAACTTGCAAAGAAAAAAGAGAATTGTCTTTTAAGAGCTCTGGTCAAGATGTACAATTCCCGGTAATGAAAAGACAATGTTTGGTGCAGTGTGATGAGTTATAATAGTTTCTTATAAAAGATGAAAGATTCATCCTGATCAGGTGATTTGCTCATCCAATGTGACCCTCTTGATCATTGTTTCATTTGTGTTAACACGGCTCATGCGGTCAAGGGTAAACCAAGATTATGGGACTGCCCTTCACAGACATAATCACTGTGTGTGCGTGTGTGTGTGTGAGTAAGAGAGAGAGAAAAGAAATAATTCTATATAGATAGTGAAAGAGAGAGAGCGAGAGAGAGAGAGGGAGACAGAGATAGGGCAAGAGAGAGAGGGCAAGAAGAGACAGAAAGAAAGAGTATATCTGCCTCTTCCAGCAATAAGTAGTTGGTTTTCCTCAGTCAATGTGTGTCAGTGGAAGTAGAATTTATTCTGTGTCAGACCTCTATAAGCAGGGCTTGCCAGAGTGTCAGCTTTACTCAGGAAAAGCTATTATTTCTGGCTGAAAGACTGAGGAACCATACAAAACAATAAGAACAGCTTGTGAACAGCAGATAAAGCACAGTCAGTAATAGTTAGCTGAGAAAAGTTGGCCCTTCAAGGCTAGAAGTTTTAGATGAGCTGTAGTTGGATTTATGTCTTCAAATATGGTCCTTTACTCATTGGTGTTTCCTGAAAGGACAGGCTTGGTCATCGGCCCTGCTTACAGCTGGAATCCTACTCAGGGTGTATTAGAACACTCAGACTCAGGAGAGTTCCCAAAGTGCATCAGAGCCCTTTTTCTAATTACTGCAGTATAAAACCGCAGTAACAGAGCCACTGTGACTAAATGGCTGCATGCTGAATAGTGTATCTGCCAATTTCAAGGACAAAAATATACAAAATGTCACCACAGTTTGAGCATGAGTAATTGCCGCACATACAGACGTACAATAAAGCATACATAGATACATGCAAGATAGCACACTATCTTGTTTTTGGTGTATGCATAGGAAACACATAGTATGGTAGGACAACACTGAGAGGCACCAAAAGCAACACCCACACGTTTATCATTGACATTGAACATGGCCCTGCTAAGAGCATTAGCCACAGGTCATGGGGCCTGAACACGGAGCATAAATAACAACACAGAACACCATCTGGGGAACTTCAAAGCTTCATATTAGCCAGTGATTACCACGGGAGCTATGGAGAGGGTCACTGAGCAAATCCAAATCACACAATTTGTAGCTTAATTGCAGTGGATGAACTGGATGCGAACAAAGAAAAACAGCTGCTGTTATCTTTCTTTATGAAAACAATTCTTGAGCATCATGTGATGGACAAAAGATTTTATTGAAGGTAAGATTACAGAGGATGTTACCGGCTGGCAATAAGAAATCGCACGCATACAGAGATGACCATGAACACACAAGTAACTATTGCCGAATGGAAGCAGCATATAAGATAACACAGACACAAACTGTACCTCCGACACGCAAAGCTGGCTTCAAAGGCAAGGCTAGGTAGAACACGAATTAACCTGATCAATGCTTGATTTTGGCAAATGTGGCAACGCATGTTTAAGAAAATATATCTGAACATTTTCAATTTCAAAACCAAACATTAACAATTTTATTTTCCTCCCACAACAAATAAAATGCTGATCCAATTTGTTAAACACTAAGTATTTACCACAATAGATAAAGACTATCTTTATCTGTCCTGATCTATTTTAAATATGGGGAACAAGAGTTCATCTTTAAATTAGGGGTAGACATTAAGCCCATCTGCACTGCTGCGCCAGCAATAGGTATACTTTCCTTAATCTGAGTTTTCAAACTAAGAAGTGTCCATAACCTTGGTTAACAGCTTTAGAGAGACAAGTAGGAACTGGAACTGCCTGGTGCAGTGAAGTGGACAGACAAGTGTTTCTGGTCAGTGACCTTGAAAACAGGTTACAGCCTTCGCTTGAATGTTGAATTTGAAAAAAAAAAATTGATGTGATCCACAACAGTGATTTTAGAAAGTCCCGAGTAAACAGTCAAATTATTTGATGTAAATTAAGTTTAGATGTTTTACTTTGAATTTTTTTTTTTTCTACCCTTTTTTTCCTGGTTCCTCTATT
>JAVQJS010107268.1:0-11524 GCA_036024795.1 Galaxias rostratus | reverse complement strand
GGTCCTGTATGACCTCCGTCCCAGATCCCCCCTGGTCCTGTATGACCTCCGTCCCAGATCCCCCCTGGTCCTGTGTGACCTCCGTCCCAGATTCTCCCTGGTCCTGAATTACCTCCATCCCAGACCATTTGTTCCTGTGGAAGGACCAGGCCTTTCATGTCCTTCCCACCCCGGAGCAGGGCGAAGGAGCAGCCAGGCCGGCGGGTCAGCAGCGCCCGCTGGGACGCCAGCAGGAATGGGAGGAATGTGAATGGAATGGTTCGGGGCTGCTGTGGAGCGGGCCGGTCCCTCACTGCAGCCCCCGATAGCCACTAGCCCCGGTACCCCGCCCCGCCCACCCCCCACGGACGGGGAGACTGCCTGGCGAGGCCCAAGGGACCACCACTGCCTCGGTCCCCTAGCCTTTCACCGCAACACGTGGGAGAGGTTATTAGGTTACCCTAACAAAGAGGCTCAAACGTAAGGTACAGCTAACCCGAATCTCTTTGTACTATCGCTCCCTTTGCAGCACAACAGGGGACCTGAACCCCACACAGGTTGGGAGTTGTTATTCAGGACAGCTGAAACTAGGGACGAAATCAAATACATGGGGAAGAACTGGGTTTTATTTATTTTCTTTTGACGGTGTGTGTGTGTGTGTGTGTGTGTGTGTGTGTGTGTGTGTGGTGGTGGGGGGGGGGACGGCTCCACAAGCAGGAGCTTGTTCAGCGAAAGCGTATTAGGTTCTCCCGACGTGCGCCGCATGCCGTGCTCAGCGTGTTCGGCTCACCTCGTTAAGTTGGCACGGGCCTGAGAGGAGAGCTTACGCGCTCACATTCCGCCACAGGGCCCCGATACACAGGGAGCGCTTTTAGCCAAGTACGCAGATTGATACTGATATCCCCCGGCGGTGCGTGACTTGCCAGTAGACCTTGTAGCATGGCTGCTTCCTCCACAGGTAAGGCCAAATGGGAGAGAGGACGGGAGTGGGTATGCAGGGTTCGTATGGTCGTGTGTGTGTGTGTGTGTGTGTGTGAGTGTGTGTGTGTGCGTGTGTAGATGTGTGAATGGGTCTAATGTGTGCAACTGCTTTCATGCTTGTTTGCGTGTGTATGCGCGTGTTTGTGTGTGAATGCGCACTGGTTTGTGTGTCTTTCAGAGGAAGATCAGGGCAGGAGGGAGGTCTTTGGAATTGGACCCGGGCCTTTCACAACAGCGCTTCAACTTCCCAAAGAGAGGCAGAGCCACATCGGCAGTGCCGAGCAGGCAGGCGAGCTATGGACTGTAGGCTCCGCAGAGCAAAGAGAATTACACACGTGATGCTTGCCGTTTTCTTTTGCGACCATCACATCGCTGATTTCAGACCCTTGCTGTCGTTTTTCAACACCCAAGACATAAAACTCAAAGGAAAAGCCATAACTGTAAAAACGTACAATACACATACACCCATGGTTATTTGCCAATCACACGTTCAAGAAGACACAACATGACATCAAAGTATTACTATTTCACATGCAATTCAAACATTACATATGACATGACTGAGGATTAGTTTCACACGATGAAACTTTGCTTCTCCCTTTCCAAATTTGATTTGGTTACAGCCTACTTTCAAAATGTGTTCAATAAAAATGGTTCTCTCAACATTCTAATTAGAGTGCCGCATAACGAAAAGGCTAAAATGTTTATGGCAAATGAATATAACTAAAAAAATTATATTACATGTACATAAGCATTCACATCCTTTGCTGTGACACTCAAAATTGAGCTCAGGTGCATCCCGTTTCCACTAAGGACAGGATTGTATTGAAGCACAGACCTGGGGAAGGGTACCACCAAGGTCCCAACAAGCAGAGTGGTCTCCATCATTTGTAAATGGAAGAAAGTTTGGAACCACTGGGACGCTCCCTAGAGCTGGCCACCCAGCCAAACTAAGCAATCTGGGTAGAAGGGCCTTGGTCAGGGAGGTGACCAAGAACCTGATGGCAATTTTAAGCTCCTGTGCTCCTCTGTGGAAATGGGAGAACCTTCCAGAAGGAAAACCATCTCTGCAGCACTCTGCCAAACAGGCCTTTATGGTAGAGTGGCCAGACGGAAGCCAATCCTCAGTAAAAGGCACATGACAGCCCGCAAAGCACTCTCTGTTAATGAGAGACAAAGTTCTCTGGTCTGATGAAACCAAGATGAAACCCTTTGGCCTGAACACCAAGCGTCATGTCTGGAGGAAACCAGGCACTGCTCATCACCTGGCCAATACCATCACCACAGTGAAGTTTGGTGGAGGCAGCATCATACTGTGGGGTTGTTTTTCAGAGGCAGGAACTGGGAAACTACTCAGGAATAAGGGAAAGATTAATAGAGTACAGATACTCGATGAAAACTTGCTCCAGAGCAACCTAAATCTCAGATTGGAGCGAATATTCACCTTTCAACAGGACAAAGACCCAAAGCACACAAACAAGACTCAAAGAAGTGGCATCTGTACAAGTCTGTGAATGTCCTTGAGTAGCCCAGCCAGAACCCAGACTTCGACCCGATTTAACATCTTTGGAGGGAGTTCAAAATGGCTGTGCGCAGATGCTCCCCATCCAACCTGATGGAGCTTGAGACTATCAGCAAAGGAGAACGAGAGAAACAGCCCCAAAAAAGGTTTGACAAGCTTGTAGCATCATACTTAAGAAGGCTTGAGGCGGTAGCTGCTGCCAAAGTATTGAGTAAAGGGTGTGAATACTTATGTACAGAGAGAGAGAGAGAGAGAGAGAGAGAGAGAGAGAATAATCTGAAAAAGTTTGTTCACGTTGTCATTATGTGGTATCGTGTGTAGAATGTTGAGTTTGTTACAATTTTGGAATAATGCTGTAACATAATAAAAGGTGGAAAAGGTGAAGGGGTGTGAATACTTCCTGGTTGCACTGCATTCCCGGACCTTGGTCATAGCCTGTGGAAGTGGCGACGGTTTAGGTAGTTGTGTCTGAGGTTTCGTGCATAAGGTTCTGCTGAAGCGATCGTAAAAGCCTGTAGGACACCACCCACCCACCATGCGTCCCCATCCCCATGTCTACAGCGGGGGTCTATGCTAACCACAAGCAGACAGCCTAGCCGTCCAGCAAAAGAACGTGTCGAACAAGCCGGCAGGTTTTCATCTGCTAGCCAACCTACAGATACGTGGATGTCAGATGGAACCGTCAGTGGCAGTGGATTGTTCGGGGGACCCGTGTGACCACGTTTTCTTCACCCTTGCTTTCAACCCGGCCACTTGAGCAGCGCAATTTGCTCCGGACAAATAGCAAGAGGGTAGGAGGCTGGCTTCACTGAGGATAATTTTCACCCTGTGACATTTCCAACTCTTTTCTCTGGCTCGGCAGGATCCCCTAACCTAACCCTCCAGGAAAACCAGACACATTCTTGTAGCGTACCAATTTGCTTCTTCTGTCACATTTTTTTAATAAACAGTCGTAAATTCTGGAAAATTTGAAGTGAAACAACTTCCAGCCTGAGGCAAGTCTATGATTTAAACCACAAGCCAAGAAGAGAGAGAAAAGAAGAAGAAAAAACAGCCCTCATAAACTATGAAAAGAAAAAAAAAAGAAGTAAAAAAGTCTTTCGTTTGCACTTATTACTCAAATGATCTTTGATTACGTTCGTATTAATTCACATGTCAGGTCTGCAGATGAACAGATAACCGTGAATAGCATGTATGAGTAATTTACTCCCAAATACAACTTAATCCACCACCCCCAAAACTCCTCTGCCCATACTGATGGATCCCCAGGTCGACCTCACCTTGGCCTTGCCATCCTGGGCGGACATGTAGCCAACGCACATGCTCTCCGTGGTGTGGCTCCACAGGAACTCCACTGGGAACACAAACCGGAGACACAAGAGAGGTTCAATACAGCAACAGGTGAACAGGGCTGGATACAAGATGGAGGATGGGTGTGATAAGGACGCCCTGGGGAAAGGAAAATAGTTCCCTTTCGACGTGGTTTGGGTCTACTTTTTCAGGAGCCCAAGACCATACACACTCGGTCAAAGTTTATGTCCGTCGAAGGGCTGTCTGTGCTGGCTGGCAAGCCAGTGAAATAGGAAAAGCCCACCCAAAAGAAGTTGTGAAAACAAATGACATAAAGTTGCGATGTTATCAATGGGGAGAGCTGCTCTCGTGAGATGTATTGGAGATTGAATCACTGCGACAGAGGATGTGGCTGAGATAAACAGTGATGGCTGAGTCTTGTAAATCAAAACAGAGACTTTTCCTGGCAGGGGCTCCAATCTGCCCTGTGGTAGCGGACGCAGCACACTCTTTCACAAAGACCGCAACAACCTCCAAAGCACTACCAAGTCAAGAGCTACGAAGGTACGGTCGATCACTTTAACGCGTGGGGCGTTAAGCGAAACGTAATCTAGAACGCAATTTATCGGCGCGACGAAGCCAAGCGCCGTCGCCTGTCAGACGATTCTAAACGAAGACGTCTTTCCCTGAGAGGAACAGATGCTACTCTTGCCCAATCTGTCTGTTACTCCCAACAACACACGATTGTTTTCCCTGTAGCTAAGGCCTCCGCTTAAAGTGTATTTACAGTCACGCTTGCTTCCAATAAATCCAGGGCGTGTGGTGCTCCGCGTTTTTTTCTCGTGATGCTTGGACGTTTGTGGTAACAAAGTGACGGAGTATTTCGGATCGGACAAATTGGTGTAGGAACGCACAGACCGTGGAGCACGTTATTTTGAAGCGCAATGCTGTGCTTTGAAAAGACAAACCACCGTCCACTGAAAGACACATACGTAGCACTGAGCATGGTGGCCAGATGAGTCCCTTTTCTGTTTTTAACGAGTGTTCCCATCGGAATGCCTCGTGGACCATTCCAACGGCTCGCTACGGTCGGACCGCTGAAGGACTCAGACTCAGAGGCGGGCCAAATGGGAGCGGAGGAAAGACTAAAGGTTGACCCGATGCCATGCTGACATCCACCATCCACCTCCAGGTAGAGACACCAGTCCCAGTGACAGCAGAGGGGAAAGAAAAGGCTCCACTAAGCTGAGGATTAGCAGGCAGGATTTTAGAGCAGGAGGTCTGATTGTCGACCTGTGACGTGTAATTAAAGCCTGATCGTAGCGGTCCGGACACAGACCACCCGCTAGGAGTGAACAGCCACAGTGCCCAGGCTGAGGCTACTAGGACAGCCACAGCTACTGTGCCCTGGCCCCGGACGCTAAGACCATCACAGCTACTGTGCCCTGGCCCCGGAGGCTAAGACCATCACAGCTACGGTGCCCTGGCCCTGGATGCTAGAACAGCCACAGCTTCAGTGCCCTGGTCCAGGACGCTAGAACAGCCACAGCTTTAGTGCCCTGGTCCAGGGCGCTAGAACAGCCACAGCTTCAGTGCCTTGGCCCTGGACGCTAAGAGGTCGAGGCCCCGGATGCTAGGACCACCATAGCTACAGCGCCCTGGCCCCTGACACCTGATGACGGATTGGTGTCGGATCCCGGGCTGATTCTACAGCAGCAGTTGGAAAGCGATGGGTGGGGCTATGTCTGGAGGATGTGTGTGTGTGTGTGTGTGTGTGTGTGTGTGTGTGTGTGTGTGTGTGTCTTACCCAGTATAGCCTGGATGTCTGGAGACGGTTGGGTCTCCACGCACCGGCAGCCTCGTAGCACAATGACCCCACCCAGCACACAGTCCTCACTGGCTAGCAAGGGAGAGCCTGTGGAGAGGACGCGGGTGAAACGTGAGCCTGATTCAAAGAACACCTCTAGGTTCTAGAGTCATCCCAGCCTGTTCACTCACACACACACACACACACACACACTCACTCACTCACACACACACACACACACACACACACTAATGAGGTATATTAGAAAGGTAAAAACCAGACTACACAACTACACAAAGAGCTGACAGGGATCTATCCTGCTATACCTTCCCGGGCCAAGCCAAACAACTGAAAGCAATTATTCTGTCCAGTGCCTTTGTTTTATTAAGCAGACTTGAGGAGATTGTGAAAGGGCTGTTGCATCCATTTGGAGAGGCACATTTCAGCACATGATAGGCAAACCAAAACGAGTACATACCCAATATGAAATGTACGCGACAGAATGTGTTCATATCCTAGAAAGAACATGGATATTTATTGCCAAGTATGGTGGCCATACAAACATACAACTGAAAACGCGAACGGACGGTGAAACCCTGTGCATGAGCGAGAGGGAACTATAACCCTGGCTTTTGCCAGTAAGAAAATGAGGGACTGGGACTGTCTGGAGAGACATGACCATAGGCTACAAGTAGAACACTATGACGGTTAAAAACAAAAAAGTTGAACAAAAACCCCCAAAACAACCCAAAACAGGAATGGTATGACCACACCATTAAAGTATTATGGCTGCTTTTGCACGGCAGAGTTTCTGTTGGAGTGTTGCGTATTGATTTGGGTTCCCTTTAGTGCGGCCCCTCCCCCTTTTGCTCAACACTCCATAAAAGAGGTTTAAACATAGTTTGGAGAGTGTTCACACAAAAGTCTGGCATTTACGCTACATTTTAGAAGTCTTTTGAATCTCGGTTTTGATATACGGCCATTGTAAAACGAAAATATCTGTATTTCAATATATGTTTTCACAGGCGGGCGTCAGTTTCCCTATTATCCATATTGATCAAAACAAGTAGGGATGAATACAGTGGGATCAGACGCTTTGTTGATGTCCCGGCTTGTGTTTGTCCAACGGAAGACATTTAAAAATATATATGTGTCAAACAAAACACATCTGTAAATAGTTACGCTCGGTCCGAAAGGAGACCTATTCACATTCAAATTAATATGAGGCTCAATTACTGCCATCAAAGCACGATGGTCATATATATAGATTTTCCGTTTCGGGATATGGAACGAAGCATGCGACTAGTGCGTGTGTGTGAGCGGCCCGAATCACACAGACGCGAGTCAACATGGCCTCCCTCGAAAAGGCAAGGATTTATGGAGCCTCTGCTTCTCTTTGACTCCATGCGAGCCCTGGTTAGGGAACAACAGAGCGGCGACAGGCGTGACTACGTCGGAGCCTTCCAAGCGTCTCGGGGTCACAGATGTCTGCGTGGAAGGCGGCCCCCGGTGACGGCCCTCCCGGGGGCGGGGGCGGGGAGCCCGGCCAAGCCGCTGTGGCCTGTTCCTGCACCGCCTGCGTGACCCGTTCTGTTCCCCCGGTGCCTCCCCGTGTCCGTGCCCTCCAAACGGTCGCTCGACAACAGCCCGCCAAATCGGAGCCCGGGCGAGAGTTAAACAAAGGCTCGAGAAAACCTCAACCGCCGCTCTGAATAACAGCGGGACCTCTTCCTCTTCGCGTGGGCCGTCGAACGCGCCGTTAACGTGCCCCGAAATGACCACAGCCGTCAGATATGAATGTCTGTACCACCAGTGGGGCCCCTTGGTTGACACGATGAGGTGTAATTCCTCCATACATTATAAAACATGTCGGGTCTGATCCCTAGGTTTCCAGTTGGGCATCATGTCTTTACTTAATGCATGCCAGCGTTTTCATCTTGTGGTACCAATGTTGTCACGATGCAAAGTTCTAGCCTTGGGTAAGCAGATGCAGAGCTGACAGGATGTGTGGGATGTGTATGAGGCTGACAGGGAGGAGGAGGAGGAAGAGCGGGAGGAGAAGGGGGGGGGGGGGGGCACTCACTGATGAACTTGTTTTGCATAGCCTCCAGCAAAGCCTGGTGGGCATCGTCAGCCTGCATGGCAGTGGAACACTCCCGGGCCAGCATGGTCCGAATGAGATGCTCGCCACAGCCTGTTAACACACAGACACAGAGAGCAGCCTGTTAACAGACACAGGGTACACAGAGGGCAGCCTGTTAACAGACACAGGGTACACAGAGAATAGGGTGTTAACAAAGACACAGGGGGACACAGAAAATAGGCTATTAACAAAGACAGAGAATAGCTTGTTCACAGAGACACAGGGGTACACAGAGAATAACTTGTTAACAGAGGCACAGGAGGACAGAGAATAGCCTGTTAACAGGGGCACAGGGGTACACAGAGTATAGGCTGTTAACAGACACAGGAGGAAACGGAGAGTAGACTGTTAACAGACACAGGAGGACACAGTGAGTAGGCTGTCAACAGACACAGGGAGTAGGCTGCTAACAGACACAGGAGGACACAGGGAATAGACTTTTACCAGACACAGGAGGACACAGCTAGGCACTAGACTAGCCTGTTAGATTCGATTTACGTTTGGTTTCAAAGCACAGAGGTCCTGGCTCGTTCACAGGTGTTTCTTGGTGAGAACAACGTCGAAACTCATCAGAATCGACATGCACGGCCTTACGAAACCAGCGCAGTGCACAGAACCGCAAACAAAGCCCGTCTGGTCCCATGCAGGCTGGCAGGAGTACAGAGGTGTCAGTCAGCCCCGGCGGGGTCCAGACACGCCACGCTCGCCGCGGGGGAAGGGTTTTGCATGCCAGCGCGGAGAGAGTCTCACTCCTGACGGGCGGAGCAAACCTCAGATTTCCTCGGCGGGTGTAATCTGTTGGCGATCTTGAAATGTACAAAACCCCGCGCACAGCTCAGACTTTGGACTGACGTCGAACCGTGACATGGCGTCCCCTGGGCGTATCTCTGGTGAGGCATTCCTTTGACGCCGCTCGCTGCGCACCACGGCTCCTAGGTCTTTGAAAAGCATGGCTATGGCTAAAACAATACACATTTGTTGAGCGACTGAGCAAGCTACAAATCATAAAAGATAAAAAAAAAAGCAGCCTTCAAAGACGCTTCACCTTTCCCCTTTCACATCTCCAAACTCCACTCCACAAACAGTTCATACAATAGGCATCTAATTATAGGTGAACGTATATCACTCGCTGCCAAGACGCTGCGCCGCAGTGCTCTTTAAACGGGATCTCAGCTGAGGACGAACCGAGACAGCGCTTTGGAGAAGGGGAAAGAAACCTGAAAGTGAACACAAGAGGAAGACTGGCAAAGGCTCAAGAGAAAAGCCATAAAGACTAAAGAAAACAGCCTTGTTGTTTCTGTAAACACAAACGAAGGCCTCGTAAAATATCAGGTAACTACAACAAGGCTGTACGCAGGTCGGTTGCCGCGGTTACCCCAGAGCCTGCAGTCATTTTGGAGTGCTTGTTATTTGTTTTTTGTTTTTTTTGACGAGAACGAAATGCCGGAATGGCCTGGTACCTTGCCCTTTGTACTCTTGTTTACCGTAAAGCGCCCTGTCCCGAGGGCAGCACAACCACAGCGGAGTTTTAACAAGGGGGGGGGGGGCGCTGAACAGGGAGAGCTCCAAACCCATAGGAGGGAAATGTAAACAGCATAAAGCAAACTGAGGCGCAGTGTGTGACAGCCAACCACGGTAGGAGGAAACACTAGCGATCTGTGAACCACACTAGCACAGACCACAGCAAAGGAGAGGCCAGACTGAAAGGTCAACACAAAGCCACACACATGTATAAATAAGCCGCATATTACAAAGTCTGGTGGAGCAAAGGGAGGGGAAGGAGAGAGGGATGAGAGGCCTCGGGAAAGGAGAAAGGAGGGCTGACATGCGAGGTGAGGACCAGGCTCCCCCGTTTCAGAACCAAAAATGATTGTTTTTCAGACTCTTTTGATGGGAATGCCTTTCAAGAATGGGAAATTAGAAGCAGGTGTTGTACGGGGAACGCACATGTATGCTCCCATCGCCATAAGGAAAACGTTTTCAGTCGTCGACTCGGAGGAGCAGGCCTACCCGCGCCGGCCGGAGGAGGACAGGAGGCGAGGAGGACGGGAGATCGATCCTTTTCAAATGTGGTTGGCGGATGAACCCATGAACGCCAACGGGTGTCGACTAGCAAGTGACCAAGCAGGCCAAAGCACGTCAGCTTAATAAAAAAAAAGTGTGTGGAGTAGACACGGGGAAGGAACATGAATCAAGCTCTCGAATTCAATCAGGCACTTCGCCTCTGACAATAGCCACACGAGCCTGACCTGATTGCGGGCTACAAAACACTGGCCACAGTAGCAGGGCCTCAAAAAGGCACTTTGATCGACGGCCTCCCTAAACTACGGCGTGGATGAAACCCACGAAGTGTTCTCTGATTACGGCTTGAGGGAGCACGTCCGCGTCGCAGTGAAATGCAGTTTGAAAACGTTTCCCCGTGTGCGTCACACAAAGTCCGTGACGGTTTCACAGGGCGTCTCGCTGCTAATGTCACTCCTAAAAATCAGTTCAATAAAAACGGAGCTACCCTTACATGTTTCCTGATACGCTTAGCCAAACCTCTCACTGTAAGGGAGAGCAGGCTGACATATTCAACTACTCTGGAAGCTTTGGTGTGATGGTCTTCGGATACCTTTGTGGCCCAAAAAAACACGACCCCCCCCCCAACTTTAGCCTGTCAAATCAAATCATATCGCCACTGCTGAGAATGCATTTGGCAAAAGAGGTCATGTTCCCAGAAGCCATGAATGGACTACAGTCTACACATCTTAAAGGAAGTAGGACAGTATACCCTCTATTCTGTGAGCACTTTCTACATTTGTTTTGAAGCGTCTAGTATTATTCAGAAATCGACATCTCTTGCAAACTCTTCTCTTTCAATCCTAGAACCGCTTTCAGAGGCACACATTCTATGTCCGCAGAGACTGAGGCATGCACATATACAGTAAAAGGCCTGCCATCGCTTTGTTTGTCTGGGCAGATAGGCTATGAAAGGAAATGGCTTCTTTGTGCATGTGAAAAGCTGTGTGCGTTTAAAATATAACGCTGACTGCTCTAGGATTCTGCCTGTCCAAGAAAACTTAGAAAAAAAGAAGTGCCCACTTAGAAAACGGGAAATATATTGGATTTAGAACATTTTCACAATAGGCAAAATTTGAAATGCGTCAATTCCTTCTCCAGTTTATCCGTCGCACAATGTTTTCAGAACAGTCTTTATACGAGCCGTGCAAACTGTGCATCACCAGAGGGAGAACTCTATAGGATCGTCCCTTTCCAGCTAGGGTATGAGCGACTCGACAGTTAAACATAAATATAAAATGGCCAAAGCCAATCCAAACAGCTACCAGAAATAATAACAACCTCGCTCCCATTAGACATGTGGGTGTGGATGTAAAACACTGTAGATTCGGTCTTGGGACAGAATGATTTCGATCAGCTCAACCTCTTTCTCCCGTAGGCCTGTGTAAGGCAGCCCAGCTGCTCGGCCCATACCATCACACATGAGCTTCAGCTATACACTCCGCTCTTATCGGCCCACTCAATCATCAAGGCATGGAGCCATTTCATCGGAAGCCATAGAGTAACAACAGTGAAACGTGTTATCATAATATCAGGTTCTAAAAGATTCGGTCTCCCTTTTCAAGAAATAATGATTGACCTCCAGAGAGGCATGACCTTTTGGAGGACCCAACCCCCTTGAATAAAAACACGGTGAACCTTGAGGGAGGATGTGAATCGTGTTGAGTAAGGCTGACGGTGCAGCCTCAGTAGCTCTCTCTCTCTCCCTAGCGTTGACACAACAGAGGACAGGGTGGGGAGA